>NW_019091727.1:97734-138801 GCF_001949145.1 Acanthaster planci | reverse complement strand
GCTGGCCATAAGCAAGGTGTCATTGAGTCTGCAATCATGTCCCGGATATTTTTATCAGCATCGAATGTTGACACTTCATGGAGAACATCATCCTCTCCACCTTTCTCACAGAAGAAGCATTTCTGAACATCTAATGCTTTGCGCTTCCTGGGCCTTTTATGTTCATCATTTGGGGTGTGATCTCTCTTTTTCTTTGCCTTCACCAATTTATAATTATTGAATTTCAAATGGCAAGATTTGTGCCATGAAGCTGAATGTGTAACAAAGCTTTCAGCAGTTTCTTCATTCCCAAAACAGAGTTCAACTGGAACAGCATCGATGGCTCGGAATTGTTCAACATTGGATAGGAATGATTTGTAGGCATCTGCTTTGTCACCACTTGTCCTTGAACTCTTCAAGGGACACTTCAGGGGTTCAGCGGTGTCTTGTTGGCAAATCACACAGCGATCCCAATTAAACACCATGATGAATAACATTCTGAAAAGATACAAGCATAGTCTGGAGTATTGGACCTTTATCCAATAATTTTACCAACATCGAGTTCTCGATTTGCATGGATTGTTCGCGATTCTCTGATCCCGTGGGCTACTTTTGACATGGGTGTTCCTATTCAAGTAGTATGGAAAGGGAAGAGTGGAGCTCAAATTTTCGAGTTACCAGACTTGCTGGGGCGGTTGGTTGAGAATCCGCAGTAGTTAATCTAGGTACGAATGACTTGGTGCAGCTTAATTTTTTTCGCTCTCCGACAGGTAATAGTGATTGCAATCGCACACTTATGCGAACAATTTCCAGACACCGTCATCAACAGTCCCTGGAGCGGGTTCTGACGTTCTCGACTCAGTAATCGTGGGTATCATTGACATTCTTGACCCACGCCCCTATGTTTTGGCGTTTAATTGGAAATTATGCCTTGGGAAGTTCTTGTGGTCATGGGTATCACGTTTGTACAGGTTTCAGCTCAATGTGCATGGTTTTATACGAGGTGGCCGCAGGTGCTGCCTCGTGTGCCGGTTTACCTAGTATACGTATATTGGTATTCCAGTGAAGTTGGTGAATAAATCCATATTGAAGCTGTGGCACTCACCCTCAAAACAGTTTGCCCGCTTTCCTTCTTTTTGAGTTGGAATATAACTATAAATAACTTGGTGTTATTTTGTTAAGTTAGAAAACACATTAACAGTATCGCTTCCAAAGCTCCACGTTTTAATGGTCTTATTGGTAGAGTTACTAAATCTAGAGACCCAAATATAACTCATTTCACCCTATCGCTCAATCAGTAGACTGTTATTGGAATATGGAGCACCTTTATGTGGTGCCCTATTCATACTACTCAGCAGGATGTTTTGGAAAGGGTCCAAAGACGTTCTACTGGTTTTTGTTGAGGCATCCCGAGAAAGACCTCCATGAATCCCTATCGCAAGATTTAGTATTCTCAAAGGTGTATTCATTTAGCCATGCCCCTTGTAAACAACAGACTCTCTATTTTCTTTCTATTGCGTTTGTTGTGAAGTGTTTATATAACCAACTTGATATTCCTGTCGATGTTTGAGTATATTGCTGTTAACCGTGGACATACTGATGTTGCAGGACTTCTCTAACAATTTTCGAGGGCTAATGCTGCCCACCATTCTCTTTACCATAGATTCCCAAGATTATGGGAGGCATTACCCATTCTGTTACAGATATGGTTGTTTTAGGATTAGGGTCGTTTACTAAGTCACTTATGAAACATTTATTGATTCGAGGTTCAAGGGCTACCCTAACGCAAATTGATCAGTGATGTATATATTTTTGATCTTTTAATAAGCCTTTTCCGAGCCATTCCTGTTTGGATTGACTTGCAGGGGGGCTTTTATTATGTAATTTTTGTATTGTCGGAGACTGTATAATATGTAATTGAAGATAAATTTCGTTTTAATTTATATTTATTGATGAAGTTACAACCTTGTTTACGTACTATTCCATTAATTGTGTCATATATCTCTTTTCATTTCTACTTTTCATGTGCAATATACATGTATTTGTTTCTTTGTGTGGTTTAAGTGGCACCCAGGAGAGCAACTTGACAGTAATTCAGTTAGCTTTTTCGCAATCCTATGCACGGGTATTGCTTTACTATTTTTCTGGTCCACTGTGTGTTTGTTTGTAACTTTTACCGCAGAAATGAATAATTGAAATGAAATTTATAGGAGGTGCTCTCATTAAAATACTCTATCCTTGAATGAATCTCAAAGGCTCTTAGTTTAAGGTTGGCTGGCTGTCCAGTAGGAGCGCTAAAGTTCTGGTTTTCTGAACTTTTGGTAACTTTCAGTGCAAGGGGTCAGTGGTGGTAGCGATTTTTATGGGGCCAGGGTGTTCCCACCCACCTCATCTAGGCTTGCAAAGATTAATCTAAACTCATTGTGTATGGCTCAAAATGATTCATGCATGTCACAGATGAAAAACTTTTACTGAGTTGCTGAAGTGTAATTTCCGAAGACTGAAAATTGAGTCAGTCTTGAGACAGGACTATATGAGTGACTTTCGTTTTAAATTAATTAAAGTGAGATTTTCACCTTGCTGACGTTTTCTCAGTCGGTCAATCTATAATAGTCCATGTGTGTTGCAAATATTGAGCTATATCGGTTGATTCCCCAACAGGTGACGAGGGAAATTTTACTGTTTGAAAATTTAGAATAAACTTTGTAATCATAATATAAGCAGCAATGGCATCTCAAGTTGTTTTCTTTTCAATTTCTTTTCCAAAATCATAATTACAGTAAATATGTAGCAAAGCACTAACAGATAAATATTGCTCACTTGACATCCTGAGGTACACTTTTACTAAACTGCAAAGCTTTACCATTATTTATAACGGCAGTTTTGACTTTACTACTACCGTTTCCAAATACTTATTTATTTATGACTTTTGCAAATTTGGTTTTGAACCGTGGAGTTGTGAGTTCTGTTTCAATAAACAGTTTGAAAGAACTATTTTTACCTTTACCATACCCACAGGTGCACAGTTGTCTTTTGGATTATTAATTAAAAAAAGAAATAAAAATGCAAAAGACTGCTCGATATTTTCTACAGTAGATACTCATTTTAAAAGTTGGATATCCGTGGTCGTTTTCTTGACTTATTATTATTATTATTTGTGTCATAGCAAATCACCGTGGTAGTGCAAATTCGCCCACAAATGCATCTGAACTGTAAGGATACTTGCATTTTGATCGCCAACTCTGAAAGGCTGCAGATTATGAGATATAATGTCCATTTACTAGAGGATTACCAGGATCGGCTGTTGGCTTGAAGGCGGGTTGTTTTGACAGCAGGTTTCTTTTCCAATGAATCCGTGATAAGGAATAGGAAGATAAAAATATACTTCAAGTGACATCTCTTATAACCTTTGCTGATATTTTTCAGGGTAAGAGCACTTCATGAAATTCATCATTCCAGTCAGAATTAGTTTTTCGTTTATTTTAAGAAAACGGGGCTAAAATATGAAGACATTATTTGGTTGAAATGGCCTATTTAATCAAATACAGGATTGATGCGTCAAATTTACTCTTAGACACAATTTCGTTGTGTAATTATTGCAGTAATATGAACTCGCTGGCTAAGGGTTCGTTATCAGCAGGACTATGCTCATTTTGCAATAACACCACAAGGTTATTTTTACTGTTTATTTAAATGTTTGACACATTAAGAATACCTATCTGTGTTCTTGTCTTATACAGTGACGGTTTAAGAATAACTGAATGAGCGATATGTAAGGTAAACCTATGGCCGGTCAGAAGTAACCAAAAGGGCTCTACATAATTAAAACGTCCTTTAAATAATAATGTTCTTCCATTCTCTATTACTCACTACGGGGATTGAAGTAAAGCTCAGGGATGTAAACATTTGATAACACCATTTTATTATTAATATATGGCTTGTTCTGAATATAAACGGACTGCCTTTCTATAACATTCTTTGGTAGATAGCAAAAACCGCTCTAAGTTGAAATATAAGTCGCAATGGTCGATATACATCTTTAGTTTTCGTTTAATCTGAAACGTTAACTTAGTGATTAATCATATAAAGGCATTGGTATAGCATTCTTAAGTTTAAGATGGTTGTTGTAACATAGGTTCTGTGTTACATACTCCCTTAATTTAAAAATGATTTTCTTGCTTTTATACATTGAAGTAAAAGATTACAGATGATGAAGTTCCGTCGTAATTGTGTAATAAGGCTATTATCAAGCTGGTCCTGAAGATCGAGGCTGTTGATTTTTGAGAAGACCGGAAATTTACATTTATGAAAATAAGGATAATGATATAAGATTTGTGGTAATTTGGAATTGAGAGATCGAGGTTTGAAAGGCAACAAATTGGGGCATGATTTCGCTAGTTCTTTAAAACTGTTAAGGTTTTAGGTTTATATATTTATTGTAGATGGCCTCATGTTGAGACTGGTCCCACTGACTCTACCGATGACTGAGAAGAGTCCCTTGTGTACTGCTACGGAGCATAGACTCTGAACTTGCTCTGCTTGACCGAGCTTTGGGCTGATCTGCTGCAGTTTTGTTATACGCCAGATATATCTACCGCTATGATTTTGCATGTACAAGTTGTTTATGTACATTGTAAGCGTGGGCAATATGTGGGAATATACGACAACAGCTTTTATACCAACAGGTATGTAATGATTTAATTTTTTGTAAGAATTCACTCGCACATGAGTTTAAGGTCAGTTCAAATCACAGGATAATGTGAAAACAAAGCAATGGGACGTCACGAAGAATTTGCAGTAGATTTTGCTAGTTTAAATGTACATGAAGTACATGATCGACGACCTGCTAGCTGCAGTTGAGTCCTTGATGCCTGAGTTTAAATTTCCAATTTTGACGCACATTTACTAATTGTGATGGGTAACTTAATCACTGGATTAATAACTTACTCATGAATGATAACGGACTTTGCATACAAAACACATGTTGCAAGCCAGCCAACCATCTGTGCATGAGCTATGATCGAAAAGCTTTGCATAGGTCTGGGCCTTCGCCCATTGAAAATATACGAGTGCACGCGGACCAAAGGCTTGACAATTATAGTTTGGAAGCCCACATTCGGACACGACCAGGTGGTGCACATGCGTAGGCCTCACTCTTGTACTATAGCTTCATATTTTTTTCTCATTAGTTTTCCGTTTAAATTCTCGCACTCCCATTTTTTATAGTGGGCAGATTCATGCCAATGATTCCAGGGCTTACAAATTGAAAGTCATGCCCGAGGTCCAAGTTTAAGATTTTTTATGTTAAAAACCACGGTAGCGAAGTTGCCACTTCGGCAAAAAAGTGTCGTTAGTCTGGTTCCACAGTTCTGACTTTTCTGCCCGAAGGATGTCGATAGTACGCGTTGGAAACCAGTCTACGTTTGTTAACCAACGCACGGGCACCATATGCTGCTTTTCCCCCGCACACCCGTACCTGTACCCCCCACATGCATTTCTGCACAGCGCACTTTCAGATTTCTTGAGGAACTAGTTCGTACGTACATACACATAAATATGCACCGGCGGCATGACTAAATTCAAAACTGCGGTCGCATCACGGTCTTCATTGAAATGAAATGAAATATCTGTAAACTTAAAAACAGGGGGGGGCTCGGACCGTGTCCTCATGGTGGCTGAATTCTCATTGTTGTCAAGTCCGAGAACCGAGTCTCCAAGTCCAAGTCGAGTCCTTTAAATTCAGGACTCGAATCCGAGGTCGCACTCGAGTCCTCCAGCTAGTGTTCGCTTTTGCCCCAAGTATAACCTGGCTATGCTTGTTAGCGAAACTATCATCGTACATGAGTGTATTGCTCCTTATTACTCCGTGCTGAAACTCAATTTAGACCCTTCCTCGCATCGCTAATAATTATTCATAAGATACAGAATTATACATTTTTTGTGTGGTGACCTCACTTTTAACATAACAGCAAGTGGAAATTCAGCAAGGGCCCCGGTCTGCATGCCAAGTTATTTGATAAACTAAAGGAATATGTCGGATGAGGACTTTACCTGTAGGCCTATTTTCAACGTTATGACATTGAAGGTTTATCAGGGATTATGAAAGATAAAGTTATTAACGATATTAAGACAGACGATAATTGATTAAAACTTTTGAAATTTCACTCATCATAGGTTCTCGGGTTATCTCTAATCTGTCAATAATTCTTTGTAAACACAAAGATTTATCACTTATGTAAACAAACATAAAACATACCTTATTCTTTGACAGAAAATATGTTACCTTCGATACTGTGGCGGTTGTGTGGACCCAACCCCCGAGTCGCCATTGGCCGATGTCAGCGCGCTGTCAAGTCTTAGGCAGCCAAGGGAGCAGGCCCGTTTGCAGCTGTCTACCGCCATGTGAAGCAGGAGAACAGCACAAGAGCACACTAGGGTAGGGACAGGGATGGATAAAGAGGGCACCACAAGCAGAGACTGACACGTCTATCTAGGTTGACTCTGTTTTATTCACTAAAAACACCTCATCATCTTTATAATGGAAATCAATGGTACTCATTCACCGCATAGGTGCGAAAGTTTATGCGCGTTTGACATGGAGCACGGCGAGTACACGCAATGAAATTAGTCTAGAATATTGGTCTAACCCTAGCCCGAACCCGGTTGGAAAACTTAGTACCATCTGTCTTTCTTTTGCCTGTTAAGGTGGACTTCAGTTCAGAGCGGATACTGGTGTAAACTACCGGAACAGCTTGTTTTACATCCGCCAAATATTCTACAATGCTGACGCCCCGTGGATGGAACTCTTCACATAAACATAAGCTAGCTACTAACGTAAGGCCTGATGACTCCTGGTAAGTCGCTTTACTTACGGATACAGATGACTGTATGGGAAACTGACTGGCTCGGCGCGCTCTCGCGCTTACATGCCAAGCGAAAAGCCAGCCGAGAGCTCCAACCCTATCTACAGTGCCCTAAAATAAAGAAAAAAATTGCTATTACGCCACAATACCTACAAATTCTTGTGCCAAATGCTCATGCGCAAGCGTTACCGTTGAAAATCACAGACCATAACGTCACCCATCACACACTGCACAGCCATGCTTATATCCCAGAATTCCATGCGTAGCTGCCCCTTTTTTCCAGCGCATATTGCTGAGTTTTGTTCTGAGCTATCTACATACACGTAAATTGGTGCTTAGTTATTGCTGTCGGACTGTATTTCTGACACTTTCGACCATGTTTGAATCGCAGTCAAGAAAAAGACCACTCATGAAATCTGCAAGTAAATGTCGATACTGTAACGGTCCATTATCACTATTGGATTTCGATGTTCACCTAAACTGCTACAGATGTCGATTATGCAGTCGAGATACATGTAGCCCTTGTGGTATCTGCTCGGGCTAGTCGTCCAAAAATTTGTCGGCGGTCACGTCGTTGCAGGACGACATGTGTCACCCCAACAGATGACTGAAGTCCCTGTATCCACTTCTCAGTTGACAGTTCAAGACGGAATTGAAACTCCCAACAGTCTTTTTTCAGTTCGACGATTATTTCGCCCTCGTTTTCCCCCGCCATACAAACAAATACGACTATGCCTTCTGGCATTCCGGGGAATGTTCTTGTTTCGGCCTACAGCCGCTTGATACCGGCCACTGGCGTCAGCATTACTCCAGCCCAGTTCATCCTTGCGTTCCCGGGTAAGAGGCCTGACTACGCATACTCCGACTGGTCCTTCTTTTTATCCTCGAGATGCTCGTGCCTTTGAGTCTGCTTCCTAGGCTGCGGATACCTGTTTTCAATATCGTATTCCTTCGGGACTTTCCCCCTATCGGTCGAATCTGCCCGCCGTTGGACACGTCGGAGCCCAGCTGGTTATGCTTCCCGCTCGCGCGAGTGTGCTGCCTACGTCCTTTGATGGTCCTTTGGGCTCCCACTGAGGTTCCAGGAGACATGAATACTCTCCTCCAGCTGTTCCTTTTCGTTCTTCTCCACTTCAGTTGCATTCTCTGTCACCTTCGCTCAGCCGCTCCGGGTCACCTAGTGGTCACTACACCTGTAATGAGTTGTATTCATCAATTTCTATTGGCTGTGAAGATTATTCTTTCAAACTGGAAAAGACTTCTTTTATGCATAGAGGTAACCTGGTTATACCTGAAGCGAGTAGAATTTACAATTGCACCCTCCGTCCCTAAAACAATTACCACCTTCATTGTTTCGCAGGGCTTCACCCTCCTCTACTCTGAACCTAAATACTCGATCCCTGACGATGGGTTAAGTTCAGGCTTTATTTCAAGAGGGTTTCTCTAATGTGAAAAGAAATTCATACTTAGAGTCCCACTTTCGGAGCGGTCCCTCCTTCAGGCAAAATCTGAAGACTCTGCACGATATTTCTCAGTGCTTTCTCTTTCTGTCGAGGTCAAGCACGGACTCCGCTCAGGGCTCTTGTCTCAAACTTTCTCCTGAAAACATAAGCCCTGTTCCTGTCTCTTCAAAAGCTGGACTCCCACATATGTCATGGGGCCAGGGTTTCTGGTCTCCATCCTACTCTCGGATGCCTTGGCTTGGGTTTCAGAAATCCTTCGTCTATTGAACCAAGTATTCTACCTCTCATGTTTCATTTTTTGGATGACTGTCTGTGCCTACGTGAGCTCTCTGTTCGGTCAGCCCTTGCCACCTCTTGGCGTCGTAGCTTGGTCCTAAACAACCTTTTTGGCCATCCAACGGCTCCAGAGAACCTGTGAAAGACCTGCCCTTACTGGGGACTGACAAATTGCAGACAGATTTGGCGAATCTATGCTTCATGAAACTAAACGCCTCAAGACAACCTACATCGTCAATTAACAAATAGACCCCCAGCTAGCCGGTGTCTGTCCTCTAAAACGTCGGGTAGCCGGGATTCCTTTCGTCATCCACAGTCTCCCCGTATCCAGCAGTCCTAGTGTCCTTCTCTGGAAATTGCCAAGGTCGTCCCCCACCGTCAATCTACCTCTTCTGTTAAAACAGGACCTTTCAAACCCAAACGATCTACCAAAATCCTGGGTGTTCGGGACCCTAATAGTCAACGACAACGATTCAGCTGTGCCCAGTATCTCGGAAGTTCTGGTCCAAGTAGGGACAAGGCTCCTACACTTTGCTTCAGGCTGTTTCGTCAGCTTACTAATTGGAGTTCGCCAGCCCACCTCCAAATCTTGGCAAACTCCGTCGACGGCCTACATCAATTCCCCATAACGCAATCTCTTTCTCTAAGGAAGTCCGGCGAGCTTGCACTAGACTTCCTTAGAAAAAAAGATTGCGTCTCTGCTTCAAAAGAGAGCCATAATACCTCTTTTAAACCATTTAAAGTGTTTCACACCAGCTTTCTTTCAGACTCCAAAGATACCCAGCGACCGAGGTCCCACCATCAATCCCATCCTCTTAATGTTTCATTCGTCCGAAACGTTTTTGCATGGAAAACCTGGCTACATTTCTATATTTGCTTCCGCAGGACTGTTGGGCTCCACTTCTGAACCTGACAAATGCTTACCTTCACATTCCCATTCACCAGGAGCATCAGAACCTCTTCCAATTCATTTACAGAAACATAACATACCAGACTCGCTGCCTTTCTTCGGCCTGTCCACTGCACCTGGACGAATGGCTGATCGTTAGCTCGTCTCGTCTGGTGACCATTCAAGGTTTGTCAAAACGATTCAACTCACCTTGAACCTGGGTTTCATTATCAACCACGAAAAGTCTTCTTTGGTTCCTTTGCAGAACCCTACCTTCCTCGGGACTTCTCTCAACATGCGGTCAGCAAGGCACCCCCCGCCATGGAGCGTTGCTTTAAGCCCCCGAAGAATGTATTCATCATTTCCTGGAGAATCCTGGAGAAGTTATAAAACCCTTCCCATCTCACCCTTTGCAGAAACATCCAGGTGGGTCACAGCCTAAAACACCAGTTTCTGCAACTTCAAGCCAGCCACCAATGCCGTACCACGCTACTCGCTTGAGACAGGTGGGGCTCACCTACAGCCGCCACAGATGTTGCTTACATCTCAGGCTCCAATTCAAGCCTTCAGACGTGGAGCATGACAACACCATGGGCTCTCTTTCAAAGTGTTGCTGTTTTATATATTGTGCATGCACCTTAATGGAAAAACCCATCAACGTTCACATCATGCTACCTGAGAGATGTTCTCCAAGCTAGAGGCTTGGTGGGCAGACGAGTTCTCCAGACTACTGTACGAGCAGCAGGCAGGAAACCTAGACAAGTAGGCCTAGTTGCTACGCCCTCAAAAGATACTGGACGTCGTAATCATGGGTATGTCTTTACTAACCTCTGATTTTTAATATCTGTTCAGCTTAACTATTCTCTTGGTTCACACACTGCATTTCCGCCCATCTCACTACACTCCTGTGCTACTCTGCACCTGTAGGTACTGAAGGCGACGTATTTTCTGTCACGTAATCTACCCAAAATCTATGAGGATTTTCTATTCTATAAAGAAAATACTCACTTTCGATACCATCCCTCCCAAATTTTGTGTTTTCCACTGTAGACAAAAAGGAGGGTGAGATACACATAGAGTTCTGGGATATGAGTCTTCGATGTGCAGTGTGTGCGGGGTGACGCAAACACTGTTTTTTTGTTTTTCCATCGGTAACACTTGTGCATGCGCATTTGGAAAATGCGATAGGTGTCGGAGGAGAGTATTTTCTGTATGGAATAAAAAATCATTAATTTGCAAGTGTTTCCTGGGGGGTTCCATAGAACACTGAATTAAAAAAAGTTGATACATCCTAGCATGCTCATACGAAGCTTTTTTGACCATCTTGTTTATCTGGGTATCTCATCCTTAACCTGGAATCCAAGCCCTACCCGTTGATCAAGCAAAATTTATCAACAACCCAGTGGTACCTCCAACATAGAATGCAGATGGATGGAGCCATTGTGCATCCATGCCTATTTTCGCCGAAAAAACCTAAGTATAGCATGCACAAGTTAGTTTATACTTGCACTGTCTTAGCATCATCCAGACTAAAATCAAAAGTCTTTCACAAGGTTTGTGCTGCACTATGATAGTAAATTAACTTTGTTTTGCCTTTAAACAAAGGTACATATTCACATTGTGTTTTCAGTGTGGTCCAAGAGTTGCTAAAAAAAATTACAAGCTTGCTCAGGTGAGATTCAAACTATCTACTTCCTGCTTTTTAAGCGTAATGCTAGTTGTATTGTTTTCTGGTTCTATTTTGTTTCCATTTTGAGTGTTTTTGTTTTGTATTTTCCTTTTTAATTCTACCTTATTTTTTGTTGTCTAGGTCGAATAGATAACAGCAATAAGGATAAATTAGCAGGGTAGCAAAAATTGCGAACGCAACAGTTGTTATCTCCAGATCACTCCTTATTTCCAACTTAAAATTTGCAAAAAAGTAGTAAATAGTGCAAAAACGTCCTAAATTCAAAATGACGCAGAGAATTCAGACGATTAGTTAGATGAAACAATCACACTTCAGTGGATATCTCTTCCCTTCTGTGCTTGAATTGGGTGCACTCTTAAAATACCGTAAAAGCATCGTCTAGATGGAATGTCCTTGAATGAAGTGTTTTGCAGAGAGCAGCTGCTTCAATCCGAAATCATTAAGACTCTTCATCATCTTCACATGGTTGTGCCTCTTCAAACATCCTTGTCTCCAGCAGTTTGAAACCTTTCAAGTGTTTTACTTTGTATCTCTGAATATGAAACGCTTCTGCAATAATAAACGAAAGGAAACTGATCCCTCATTGTGCAGAGAGATTATTTTAAAAGCTTTTAGGCTTCACCTCGACAACGCAATTTCATCATTTTATCGTCTTTTCCCCTTTTTCATTTTGACCAGAAACAAATGACAATCACCTTAGTTTTGCGTTTGTTTAATGGATTGCTTATTCCACGGATATGATATGTGTGCATTCTTATGCACTTGTTCATAGTGCCTTGTTGGATACTGGAACAATGGAAGTACCCCATAGGCCAGTTTTGATCTTTATGGGGTACTAAAGTTTTACCCCACAAGAATTTCACGAAATGGATATTTCAAATTTACCCAAAAAGGAGGAATTTTCAAGTGCCATTCATCGCCGCAAATTGAAGTGTTTTATATAAGGGACATACAGTCGAAATTTCAATCCATGAAACTGAATTAGATTGAAATGGCAGTGATTTAAAATTCTTTCCGTGTTGTGTGGGAGTTTTGTACACGAGAACAAAGGAAATACCCCACAGGTATACATATGTAAGGGTGTGTGTCCCTGCAGAGATTATTAGCGCTGTTTTTAGTCAGTGTAGCTTTCTGCTAACTTGTTTCGAGTTGGTTCTTCGAGAAAACCTAAGGACAAACAATGCTCTCTCCAAGACTCCTAGCACACCTCGTATCGTTTCTCTTGCCAAACAAAAATACTCAGGACCAAGGCGTGTTCCTGAATAATGTTTTGGATAATGGAAAGCCGAGGCTGATATGCGAATCAGCGATGTCGCTCCAAAAAGTACATTTTTTTCACCGCTTGAGTAGTGGTCAGCACTACCTTTAAGTTGGTTCTCTTCATCAACAACGAAACACTGTTGGTTTGTTGAAAAAACAACACTTCACCGTTCAATAGAAAGTGGCTGCAGTCAACACAGTTAATTGCAGCGTACAGCGAAAGGCATACACGACACGTCCTCACATACACGTCGGTCAAAAACCATCTACACGTCGTGCGTGTGGTAACCATCCTTGCATTATGGGGGAATAGGTTATTATGATAGATAATAGGAATCATGGGGGGTTTGTTCAAGAAAACAGAGGGAGGGCGCTCACGAAGTTGTTGGCAGCCCTTTTTTACCTTTCCTTCTATATAGTTGCTTTTAATAGTTTTCATCTGACATTTTTATTCCACGTTTTACTGTATTTTCTTCATGATCGTGTTCTGGAAAACACTTTTTAACCTTTCCTGTGTGTATTTAGCTTTTTGTTCTTTTGACTGTATATTTCGTGGACTTTATGCTCCTACAGTGTTACTATTCTAGAGGCCATTTTGAATTCCGTCTCTTCTGATAATGGGAAACTCTACACAACCTAACTCGCCGACACGTAGCAGCATTCTCCCCGTACTGATTGTCCTTATCAAACAGAGTGTCTCTCCACCATGGTCATATAAACTTGACATACCAAAATTTGACCCCAAACATTGGTTTTCTCCCACGTTCTCTGGTACTCATCATCCGGGAGCAGACCCAACTCTTTCGAGAGCAGATCGGGTGAGTTTGTTCCAGTTCTATCTACACAATGCCAGGCCAGCGTCACCAACAAATTTTACGGTGTCAACTAATCCTAGCTCGAGGACACACGTTTTGATGCTTTTGCTACTTGCAAACGGCGTGAATCTAAATCCCGGGCATTGTTTAAATTCATTGAATCGTTTGATTGATAGTGATACACCTGAGCAAGACATTGTTACCTTTGACGTTCCATATCATTGCTTGTATTGTAACAAAGAAACCAAATAGGAAGATGGTGCCCTGCAGGGTGAAGAGCGCTTTCAACAGGTGCACAAGAACTACATGGGTATGAGCAACAAAGTGTACAAATGCCATGTAGATCACCCATCATGCACTTGGATTTGTTGTAAATGCGGTGTGCCAAACATTTCCAGCGCATTTTTTTTTTCAATTTCTGACTTGGAGACTATAAATCCCTTCGAAGTCTTGGTCGATACTGAAGATAGTATGCGTAGCGATGATATTCACCAACCTTCGCCTCTTGAGACGTCTAGCCCAATTAGACCCAACCCAGCGATAACATACATAGCAGGTACTAAAAGGAAATAAAACTGTGCAGGTTCAATAAAGCCATGAAACAAGTTTTTAAATGTGAATTGTCAGAGTGTGAGGTTAAAACTTCCAAAATTTCTGTCATCGTTAGATTCGGACAATTGAACCATATATTGCCACAGTGACTGAATCGTGGTTGAACGAAAACATCGCTGATGGAGAAATTTTCCCAGCTTGTTATCAGGTCTTTCGTAAAGATCGTAGTTCTGATTCACATGGGGTGTCTTCATTGCAGTTAGAAATGCCTTGATCGCCTCAGAAAGATCAGATCTCTCTACGGACTTTTAAATCATGCGGGTTACCAATCAGCTCAAGGTTTTGAAGCAACTGCATGTTGGTGTCTTCTGTAGACCAACCGTCTACTGTTCATAAGTATATTCTGCAACTCCACAGTTCACTTAATAAAATACGTACCTATGCTTCTGTATGGCTTCTCGGTGATTTTAATTTACCTGACAATGATTGGCCAAAGAACACTTAATGAAAACCAACGAAGAGAGGGTGATCATACTGGATAGGCCGTCTTTGTTAATGTTAGAGGTAGGCATACCACCACGAGCAAACTACTTCTGGACATGAGGCAAGAGCATAATTTTCGACAAACTCTATCCGAGACTATACAGGAGAAAGAACATCCTGGATCTGGTATTGACTTCAAACAGCGTTGACGTTAAATAGGCATCGGTGACCACAGTGTCTTGATGGTCAATGCTAATCTCCATCTTGTGAACAAAATGAACTTGCAAAGAGGAAAGTTTATCTTTCCAAAAGCGTTGATATGAGTCAAATCTCTGAAGACTTGGTAGCACTTCGCAGCAGACTGAACACAGGACTTATCAAGAGTAGTACCACTGAAGAATCGTGAATCATGTTTAAGATGAAGCTGGCATAATCTATTAATAAAAACATCCCTTTAAAATGAAGTCTACCAGATTCTCACTTCCGTGGACTACCAATGTCCTCAACATGAAAATACGCAATAAACAGCAGAAGTACAACAAAGCTCAAAGTCAAGCAGCCCGCATGACTGGGAATCCTTCAGAAACTTTCAACGCAAAACATACAGGCCTGTTCGCAGAGAATATCGACGTTATGTCTCTGAAGTCATATATGGGGCCTTGAGTCTAGAAACACCAAACCTTTCTGGAGATTTGTGAAAAAATAGCATGTTTGGGGGATCCCTACGCTTAACTTAAAAGCTTTGTACCATTGCAAAGAGGACAATCTGCCCTTTCAAGAAATATATTTTGCTTTCCCATGTATAAACTAGTTTTGCTATTATAGTATTTTTTATCTCGGTATACTTTTTATGTGGGCACCTTGTAGTTTGTTGGTTGATAATTTGTTTGGGCGTACTGAAGGTGTGTTGTTGGCTTTCATTGTTAACCGTTAATAGAGACTGTTCCAGCAGCTTCATGCACCAAACGATTTGCTGTTGCACCCATCAGTGGGTGATTTCCTTTCGTTAAAAAGCCTTTAAAGTGCGCCAAATAATTAGCCCCGTGCCTCATAAAACCTTCAAGATTGTCCAACGAGTCACCTACAAAGTTCTTTAAGTCAGTGGCACCATTGTTGGGTATTACATACATAAAATATGCACGACTGAAATCACAATAAAATGTTATCAAAATTATTCAATTTCTTTTAAACAATAAATAATAGCAAACGTTTAAAGTTTAAAAACCCACATTAAGATGTTTCACTGCTGTCTATCTATAATATATATTGCTGCAGCCTTAAAATTCACAAGAAGATATCTTAATTGAGGCTGTGCTTTTTGTTCGCCCCCAACTGATGTGTATTTGCGTCTCATTATCTATTGCACGAGGCTGAAGAGTTCACTGTCTGTAGATCTCCTCAAGTGAACTCATTCTACTGGAAGCGGTAGTATCTACACGAGCCAGTTTATTTTTCGTATCACCATACCTGGCGGTGATAAACAATGAAAGAACGCTTTCAATTACCGTACGATGAAACATAATGAGATTGTCTTTACTTCAGCCAATACAACTTAAATGGTACTTGGGGGAAAAAATCTAGAGCTGTATGTGGCCAAGACAAAGGAAATATTAATTGATTTCAGGTCTGGGAATCACAAAATCTTGCCTCTTTGGATCAGTGGGAAGGAGATGAAGAGGAATTCTGTAGTCAAACATTTGGTTGTTTTATTTCAAATTATCTGGAAAGGAATGAACGCGTCAACTTTGGTGTCAGGAAGGCTCAGCAGGGTTGTACTTTCTTCGCCGCTTAACCAGGGTGTCAACTGGCTCACGGTAATGACCGTCATAACCATGCACACTTAGTCCAGCAACTGTTGTTTCATTGGCAAATTTAGTAACCATGCAATCATTAAAAAAGGAAATACAATCATGCGTAAACAACGCGTAAAGTTGTTGTAAGAGAACACACTCCCTACGTTGCTCAAGCATTGAGAAACAATGGTTTTAAACATTTCTTACCAATACAGACAACTTATAATCGATTAAAAACTAAAAAACCCACTTAAAAACATCACAATCTACCCCTATATTGACGGAAATGTATACAGACAATGCTCTTAATTTATTTTATTGCCGAGCTCTCGGTAACTGGGTATCTTCGTCAGGGCAAGCAGATTCAGTTCCGAATGAACGCAGAAAGTCCACGTTCATTCCACCCGGATGCGGCGTTCCAAGTTCGAAGATGACACGCTGCGTCATTTCCTTACGCTGTACATAATTATCGGATGACGCTTTGTGCCGGGTGCAGACGCTTAAGTCACCGAGAGTATGCGGTGGCGCGCAAAAGTGCTGCGCTACAGTGAGACGCTGTGTTTGATGGCACACACTGCGCAAGTTTTCCCCGAAGCGGTCACCAAGGCGACGCTTGGTCTCTCCGATGTACAGTTTGCCACAGTGACGACATGTAATGTAATAAGCCACATTACTGGTAGTGCATGTATGATCCCCGTGTACTCTGTAGTTAACTATGTGTTAACTATGTACGGGCAAGTGTTATATCTGGGGCGCTGACAAGGGGAATTGCTGCCTGCTTGTGATGGCGAGACAGAATCTCACCGGGATCGCACAACCATGTCCCCGACAGAACAATTACGCCTAAACTCGCAGATCGGAGGTTCGGTGAAAATGGAAGCTGTGGCATCATCATCCCCAAGTGTACCAAAAAGTGGGAAGAATATGACGTACCGGGATGTTCCGAGGGTAGTATGTGAGTACTAGGGGGATGCAGTCACGTTGGTTGGCCTTGGTGGTTTTCAGAGCCGTTTTGTGTTGGATTGAAGACACAGCGTTGAAGGCATCGACTGTGACCGCCGGAGGGTGACCGCGCAGATGAAAGAAACCTAGCATTTCTCTACCACGTGCAAAGAAATACGCATCGCTACTAAGAAAGGATGGAGTAAAGGATGGAGTTCTTGCATTTCATGGGGTGAGACGGTTGGTACTGCAGGTAGCTGTGGGAATCTGTGGGTTTGTAATGTACGGTTGTGTCAAGTTCCCGCGCACAGATTTGGACGCGCACGTCGAGGAAGGTAGCTGAGTGTTACAACACCTCAGATGAGTAGCGCAGTGCTGGGTGAAAAGCATCCGCAAACGCTACGAAATTGGCAACGTCATCACACGTACCATTTTGAGCACCAACAATATCATCGATGTACTATTTGTACATTAACGGCTACACGCCCTGATACTGGGTCACCATCTGCTTCTCGATGTGGCCAACAAACAGACATGCATAACTTGGTCCCATACGTATGCCCGTAGACACACCACTGGTCTGAATGTAGTGCTCACCGTTGAACGCGAAGTTGTTCGACGTCAGCACCAATTCAGCCAGACGGAGCAAAGTACTGGTGGGAGGGTCCTGAGTCTGGCGAAGATCTAGCTAGTATTTGAGCGCAGCCAAACCCTCCCGTGGGGAATTGATGTGTAAAGCATTTTCACATCCAAGATGAAGCGAAAGTTGGTTTAGCCTGGGAATTCAAATTCATCGAACAGACGTAGAATTGACATAGCTGGGGAGCGTTTTAGCAATGGGTGTTAGAATGGTGTCAAGGAAGTTGGATATCAATTCAGTGGGACATCTACATGCAGACACAATGGGGCGGCCTGGATTTCCGGATTAGCGAATTTCGGGTAGTAAGTAGAAGACTGCCGTGCGTGGGTTGGTCACTAGTGCTGGCAAAAATTCCTTGCTGCTCTTTTGTACGGTCCCGGTCACCCTTAAGGTAAGACGTAACGTCAGAGAGTTAACGTTCTGCTTCAGCGACATACAAGTCCTTACTCCTACTACCGTAGCATCACCCTTGTCCGCTCTTTTAATAACGATGGTTACATCGTTCTTAAGACACCCGTTGCTTCGCGTTCAGTCGATGAAGTGTCGATGAATTTGAATTTCAGGCGTTTGATTTCCGCACAGCAGTTTTCAGTGATGCAGTCGAGGGTTTTGTTGAGACCAGAGGCGGGACGGGACACCAGGTGGACCATGGTGGGCGCAAGCTAAGTAATGACCTTAGACGAGGTTTCATTCTCAGTACACATACCCGAATCAGAACGAACTGACCTGGAGTCCTTGTCGTGGAAGAAGGCTGGCAAACGTAAACGACGAAAGAACTGCTTGACGTCCTGACGGGTAGTGAACTCGTCCTATCGGTTCGTCAGTGGGATGAACTTCAGTCCACGCTCGAGGACAGAACGTTGGCCATCGGCTGGGGGAGATCTGGTGGAATGGTAACTACCAAACTCTCTTGATCGTGGATATAGGTGTATAATGATATTTGTCTGATTTGAGCTTGGGGTAGTTGATTTTCTTGGTTTTGGTTGCTTCGAGAGCCATGTGAAGTTCGTGATTGAGGTCGTGATCTATGCCCCTGATGATACGGCCATCAGGACATCATAAAGATGTTGTCGGTACCACTCAATGGTGTTGCTCGATTTGATGGGATTTTCTAAAGAAAAACTGAACAAAGCCAGAAAACCTGAGAGAAAATGATCAAAACCGCAACCCAATACACTTTCAATGGCCAAGGTCATTTGTGCACATGCCTTCATAATTATGAATTCATTAGTGAAAAGGTCTATAGCAGATTTAGTTATTATTACAAAAGGAACCATTCACACGCAAATATTTGTACGAGACTTCAGTGACAATGTACGATGCGAGAATCGCAGCAAACGGTGAAACGTAACGACGAAACTTTAAAAATATTGACCGACTGTCGCTTGAGTGTTACCGAACTGCGCATTCACATTTTTAAAAAGCTATCGGGCATGTAATCCAATCTTTACAATGGAGATCCACAGAGATCATATAAGTCTTACGATTTCTGTGTGGAGATCAATGAATAGGACAGAGCGCCCTCCATTTTTTCAAGCACACGTTTTATCTGTGAGGGTTTGAAAGTTTGAAATGCAGTTGTCACGCCAAACCGGCGCGCACGAGTAATTTAGTCTGGCTGAAGAGTTTTTGCTCCAATTTATCTCTTTTTTATGAAAGAGAAAAATTGTTGAGCAAATGTTCGGATTTGAGCAGCCGTCAGATGCCCTCGGTCCAGACTATTGGTGGAAAACTCATTCCGATCGCAATAGGCCGAACCAATGTGAAAGTGATTTCGAATACACAGCAGGAGTTTTATTTATTTGATTTTGACAATGCAATGGTTGTCCGAAATATATAAGCCTATTTTCAGTGATCGGTTTCTGGTCAAATTTTCGAACCTATTTCTTTATTGCTACTATGATGTGGTTTTTTGGGGGGGTTGTTTTTTTTAACTATTCAGTTTATATGACCTCAGTTTATAAAGTGTATTGTGATTTCATTGATTTTTTTTTCATTTGTTTATCCTTATGCATATACATTTCCAAGACAAAATAATTCGTGGAAGCCATGATGACATATTTGTTCAGAACACTACCTATAAGAATACGTCCATGGGGTCGTGTCAGGAGCAGTTCAATCAGGGTTTTTTTAATCGGTTTATCTGTTATTATTTAATTTTGTTTATAAAAGGTATTGTTGCTAAGTTTTGTTTGTTCAACAAACTTTGAGTGACATCAATGGATTTCGATTTTAATGAGCAATTTTTCACGTTGGGGAATAACTTGAATCAAACTAATCTTGCTGATGAATAATGTCCTCAATACTGCCCGCTCATTGTAGGCCTATATAAGTTTGCAAGTAAAACATACTGCTCGTTTTTACTCTCTGAAGATTCTGTAATTGTACCTATACTTTCCGTCAGTTCTGAAAATATGCATCTTTATCACGTAACAATTACTTGGTGAATAAATTTCAATATTTGGAGTGGTTGTCTTTATAAATCTGCAGTTTTTAATTAAAGTATATGAAGACAAAAACCTTTAGCGTGATACAATGTGCCTTTTGTATTACATGTCAGGGGCTACCAATATGTACTGTGAAGTCAAATTGCTTTGCTTTTCGTTGTTTCGTTGCTTTGACGAGAGATAAAATAACAAAAACAACAGTCCATGATGAAATTCCTCTGTATATTGTCCCGCGTCTATGTTTTTGTTTATTATTTGCAAATGAGTTTATACAAAAATTAAACGGTCATCGGCTCTTTTCATTAATTTGTAAACTTTGAACCGAGTGAAAGCGCCTTTCCACTTCCTCCAAGCGTTGCGTATGCCTATCCATCAAAATCGCTCCCGGGGCAATTTTGTCGGCCCAACGCGACGCACGGTGTGTTAAGTTATTTTTTGACGTACGTGAAAGTAAAACGCACGAATGCATCGCATACGCAACGCACCAAAAAAAGTACATAAGGAAAGGCGCGAGATTGCACTTATTCACCAAGTGAATTCATTCTACTGCATTATTGTAAAACATAGGAAGTACTTTAATTTATATAGTTCTGAATTTTCAGGAAAAATAAGAATAGAAAACATCCCCATGAATATCCAATACGAGCTAATTTTGTGTCTGCAATCTGTCGCATTGTAACACCCCCCTTCTTTTCGTCACATCACTTAAACATTTTTGTTAAAAGATATTTCCCAGCTAAGCAGTGGCTTGTCCTGCGGGGAGGGGGCAAAGAAATACTTTATAAAGGGTGAGTAGGAAAGAAAGTATTCAGTATATTTATTTATCAATTAGCACCAACACCCTAAAAAAAACTACTAACAACTAGTTAGTAACTGTTGTTTGGTATTACCACTGGCCGATATCTGCGCCTTGTGAAGTACAGACATTCTGCTATTTTTACCGACTTGTCTTTCTGTCTCATTAAATTCCAAAGAAATGCTTAAGTTCAATATTCTTCTTTATTGTAATCATCCCAATTGAATTCTATACAATAATTGAAAAATTTTTGGCCCAATGACCTAGTGTTTGTTCATTGCACGAACACTTCCCTTCTGGGTATTACGGCATAGAGCAAGGAAGATTAAGCACAAATGAACACAGCCATTAACGGCCTCCAAAGTCATTTTACCAAACAAGGACACGAAGTCCTTGTCACTTTTTATTTGTACATTATCGGGAAGAACGTTTTGCACGAAGAAGTAGTTACTTAGTTCTTTACTTACTTAGTTTACTGAGATTAGATCCCCCTTTCATCAAGCCAATACTTACATCAAAAAGCACATTTGAAAGCAGTTGGCGTATGGTGTACACAGAATAAAAAAGACTAGATTGGCAGTGGGTACACGCGGTCTACCATGGAGGGTCACGTGCCCGAGAAAAGACATTAAAAATGCACACTAAATGTGACGACGGCAAGATGACGTTAAGCCTTAGCACTCTACAACACAACAACGGTGGAAGCATAGTTTGCATTTAGCGCCTTGCAGCGGCGGTCTGCTATAATCTTTGGTTTGCACGTATGCTTTATAGAACAAAAAAGGCAACCAACCTCCCCGTGCAAATGTTAGGTTTGGTACCAAGTCGATAACTGGCGTGGTGAAAAATGTCCAAGAACTCAATATACCAGATTTTATTCAAATTTAAGTTACAAAAGGCTATTATATTCAATTTTAGTGTTATGAAAATTGCTCCCAAACTCCAAGGAAGCAATCTGATTGATTTAGATTCCAGATGAAAATACATAATTTATGAGCAATCTTATACAGCCGTCACTCTAGGCCATCACTCGATCTGTGTGCGATAAACAAATACAAATTAGCGATTCAAAAGGGACCAAAAGTAGATGGTCTTCACTAGATAGTCTGCTATTAAAATAGAGGGGATCGGTGCTGTAAATCCCGTGCAATTTTAAGGTTAAAGCAAATATTCTAAACAAAAAGGTTTCAATGTACATGAACGTACACTTCAATTGTCAACGTGCGTGCTGACCGTCATGCACCAACCTATACCGAAAACAGTATCCTTACACGTATTATCTTCGATGGTTTGTAAGCTCTTTGTTGTGTAACATTAACAATACATATGGCATAATTATGAGTAAAATCATGTAGTTTACAGCGATACGTTTTATTTCCATTCACAGTTTACCTATATGAGTCGAGTGATTGTTAATCATCGCCAGATCTGCAAGTTATGCCCAACGGTTTGAACAGATATACCCTTTTAACTAATGGACTAATCTTCTTATTTGCAAAGCTTTGTGCATTGAATCTTACACTGCAGAAAGATAAGGTATCGTATGACAGGCATATATATATAACGGTGCTTGAGAGTAACCGTCAAGTCGTTAGATTAGTCGGAACTGGCCATTAATGTAAGCAATCAAACTACAGCAGCACCAATGGAGTTGACGTAAGTTCACAGACAGAACACGCAGGAGGAATGCGTGTCTTTTAACATCGGCTTTCGCTTCTCGGGGAAATCTTTCATTCCTCGAATACAGTAAAGCTTTAGTAGTTTGGACTGAAAAACTATGTTTTTACGATGGAGAGTTTTCTGTGGCCTCTGTTAATCTTCCATGCCATCGTAGGCATTGTTGGTTTACCAGGCAATGCTCTCATCATATTGGTGTATGGCAAGAAACGACAATTAATGAGCCCACACGTCTTCATCCTCGCCTTGGCTGTAGCGGACCTGATCATCTGCCTCTTCACTCCCATAACCATCTACCACTGGTACATCAAACTCAACTACACCAGTGACTTTTTGTGCCGTCTCGTTGTCAGTGTGACTTTTATCACCGTCTACAACTCTTGTTTCTTGACATCTGCAATAGCTGTAGACCGATACCAGGCCATATGCCGACCGCACCGGCGCTGGATGACGGTCCAGCGTGCCAAATATGCAGCTTTGCTCTGTCTGGTCTTGGCAATGTTCTGCGCTGTGCCGGTATTTGCGTCATACCATGTCCAACGTGAAGGTGAGTCTCAGACTGGCATTTGCACCATCAGCACCAAAGTTCCGAGTTGGGTGAAGTACCTGAAGTTCTCAGTCACCTACGTCGCCCCCGTTTCCTCAATTGTCACAAATACCATCTTGTATGCCAAGATCTACTTTGCTATTCGAAAGCAAGCCGCAGTTCGGCCAGGCGCAGTGCCCTCAAACAAGGTGGTGACAGAAACGACCCCTCCGCAACCCAATCAAGAATTACAAGGAACAGTGTCCTACATTGGCATTCAATCTGAACGTTACATAGACGGTCCTTGCACCACAAAGCACTCAAACGTAATTCCTAACTTTAAGGGTGCCTTGACACATCAACACCAAAACAACCAAACTGATGGACCACCGCCCAAGACCAACCGCCATACTAATGATGTCACTGAAGTTGCACTTAATGACCCCAATAAAAATCATCAATATGCGTCCGCCAAGTTTAACGGTAAGACAACCAAGATGCTAGTTATCACTACTGTGGTCTACTTTTCCACCTGGTTGCTGGGCATCAGCCTCATGTCTATACCTAGACACACCCAGAATTACATACTTGAGCACGACGAGGTTGGCGCTGCTTTCTTCCATACGTTTAGTTTCGTATTCTATGTAAACAACGCTGTCAATCCGTTCATCTACGGATTTGTCAACAGTCGATTTCGACAGGAGTGTAAGGAGACAATGAAAACTGTTCGGTGCCACAGTACCTGAAGTCCGTACTTGCATTCGATTTCAAATGTATATTGAATTCAAATACTGATCGCACATTTTCAAAAATACAAACAATGTTATTCAAAAAGCAATGGTGTCTAAACCATGCAATTAAATTAAAAGTTATTTTAATTTCGTAACCATGAAGGTTGCAGATCAATGTTATGTTTCATTCTTTCATTTTTCTTCCCTTTCAATTCATGAATACCTTTTTTTCTGTCGAGTTTATTTTCTCAGAAATATACTAGAATCATATCAAGTTGCACAAGAAAGCAACACAAGGAAACTTAGGTCATTGATTTTTTCTGTACATTGTTATGTTTGTTTATTCTCCATTTTCATTTCTTTCAAGTCTAAAACGTTTATGGAAATATTTTCACCTTTGCTGTTGATATGATGTGCAGATTATTGGTTCTTTAGGGTGCAATTCAAAGGAAGACTTATAGGCATACACAATATTCATTTACTTTGGAAAAGTCCTGATAAGATTGTTAAAAGAAGAATTTAATCTCTGAACGCGGCTATTCATCAAGAGTTTAGATGACTTTGATTTAAAGACAGAATTTTCAGTCAATTAAAAAAAAAAACCTTTAGTAAAATAGCGTACATTGCCCCACACTCAACTCTTTTGAGGGCCTACATTTCAAAGTTTGACCCAGAATCACCATTCTGTGTCTCGCGGCTGACTGTTGGAATTGCAGTTTGCGGCATGTAGTGTTTGGGGAACTGATAGAAAGCAGATAGTACACTTCAAGAATTCAATCTTTTTTTTTTCTTTCCGACCGCAAATTTTGATAACGCAATGGTTTTTTTTCAAAAACGCGTAACGCCCCGCCCCAGCACCTAAAACGGACCTGCATCTCCGAGATTAAGTCACAAGTTGTTTTGACCAAACTGGTAAACTGACGAAGCCCTATTGACTCGAGAGATTGTTATGGCAGGCATCCAGATTACAAATTCACTCCAATTGCTGTTCTGTCGAAATTTACATTGTAATTTGTGTTCACTGCCTACAGCCCTATTGTAAGAACACAGTCAGATTCTGGAGTGCCAGAAAGCAAAAAGTAAACACGAGACGGGGGCACTTGCCCAACCTCAAACAGTCTGTGTCCTCCCCCTTTGGAATTTTACTTGTGCGTTTAAACATACCAGGCGCCCTTTTACGCTTTTTTTCTTTGCTTTCAGTTTCGGTTTTTTTTTTTTTTTTGGTACTCTCCCCTTTCCCTTTCTTTCCACTCCTTAAACGAGCGTGTGGAAAAGCGATCCTGCCTAGGCTGGTGTTGCTAGGGTTAAAGTACTCCCCCCCCAAAAAAAAGAAAAAGGGGTATTTTAAAGTAGCGAAAATAGAAAAGAGAATCTCAAAGAAAGGAATAGCAATTGTGTGTTCCTAATTCCTCAGGACTGACCCCTTGCATTGTTAATGGTTAAAATCTCCTTTCTTTAGTGCTTTGCCGAACAAGAGCATTTCTCTGTAAAAGCTTAATTTGTTAACAACAGAAGAGAGTCGGATTGGGTGCCACTAACCATATGCCCATGGTTGTCGCCAGGATTTTTTTCCAGTGCGGGAAAGCATGAGTTTCTGGGGAAAAATACCATGGGGCAAAGCACTCACTGGCAGCGAACTGATCAACTTTCAACAGTGAAAAGGGGTCCATTTTCTCAAGCAAACCTGGGATTTCCATACCCCTTTAATCCCTCTTCTTTATTTCATTAGCGTTTTGCTCACCCCAATCCTTTTTTTTTCTTTATTTTTCCGGGGGCCCCACCCCTTGTTTTTCAGTCTAGCTTATAGTGGTCAAAACACTTTAAAGACCACCGAAGTACGAAACAAAACTTGCTTACTCAAAATACTATTATTACGTACTTATCACCAAAATTCTGTTTATGAACCAAAACGTACCATAACTTATGCCATAACTTATTTTTTACGTTATTACACTGTGTTGTTTACTCTGTCTATTTCATTTTTAGTTTGATTTCAAATTACTCTCATTTACGTATGCCTACAACCATCTACTTTCTAAATTTGGACATTGTTTAAACTACTTAACTAGTGGATATTATGTGCTATTGCTAAGCATTGATTTAGTGCGTACCGGTACATCATTAATGTTGCCTAATAATGTATAATGTTTAATAATTTTATTTAGTCAATTGACTAAAACAATAGTCATGCACGCAGTCGTATTTGACTAGTCATCAGATTGTCAAGCATGCATAACTTTGACTAATTGTAATTATCGACTAATATCTCAAGTGATCGGCAATACATGAAAATTAATGCAGGAAAATTAATAAGTAATGTAGGAAAATTAATTAGTAATGCAAGAAAATTATTTTATTATTCTGACTGATTGGAATTGTCAAGTGATGTGACTATGTTGATTGGTCACATTACATGCCACTTTCACGGTTTAATCACACTTAAAATAACAGTCTTAAAACAAGATTGCAACTGACATTGTCATTGTCAATTGCTGATTAGCATGAAACAAACAAAAATTGTAAAATCAAATGAAATTGTGACCTGCACTCTCTACAGTTCCTTAGAGTATACTCTTTTTTCAAGATACAAGTAATATTGTCTGATAAGAGATATTGAGATGAGAGATGGACTGTGTCTGGAAGATGTAGAAGTTTGAACTTATCTGCTTTTTATTGGTTTGTTTTTTAGCACGAAATAGAAAGTATGCATTTTCATTTACCTATAATAGACCTTGTTTTTGTCAAATTGTTGACGCATATATAATGTTTAAGAACTATGTAAATGGATACACAAATGAAAAGAAAAAATAATAACTTTCAAGATGTATTTTAATGCTTGTTTAATGTTATAGACCTATGTTAAACAGGCACACAAAAGTGTTATCACTTAATGGTCAAATTAATTTTAAGCATCAAAGTTGATAGTAGATTGTACCCTGTGTTCATTTTAAGTGTTTAGAACAAGGGGTAGCAATGTTGTATGGTGGCTTCCTGTTACACCGCATTTGCATTACATGTACAGGCACATATACTTTGATTGGGAGGCATTTCATTCACGGAAACCCATTGAAAACTTTGTGACAAAATTGGGTCCTCTCATCCAGAAAACAGCCAACCAGGAGAGCAGCAAACTGTTGACCAATGGTGAAGACGGTTTGGAGGGGCAACCAACCAATCACAGATTTTGTTCTTTGATACTTTGCAAGGCCTGGCCAGTGAGAAGTTGGGTTGGTTCTTTTCTCTTTGAGGCGGGAAGGAAAAAATGTCGTGTCGTTTTTGTCTCAGCTTATAAAGGAGCAACAGCTACAGTCAGATTCTTGTACAAATTTTTCCCACTACCTTTCCATTCCTCCTCCTATAAACCCCCATGGTTTACGAACGATTTGTTACTCTTGACATTATTAAATTTTAAATAATACATAGATGAGATAAAGTTCATTGTGATGAATTACGTAATTAACGTAATGAAGTAGTTAGTGTCCAATGGTTGCTGTAACCATGTCTTCCCTTGAGTAAGTGCAACCGGGGAGGATAAACCATTCTTTTTTTCTGTAAGTGCAAACGAAGAAAGAATGGTGTCTGTAAACTCATTTGTTGACTCTGCATATATACATAGTAATTATTACGGCTTGGTGAAGTTTTGAAGTGTTCTGGTACTGTCCTAACGAATTGTCGCTTCGGCCTATCATAAAGTCATTGTCATTGAGCTGTGGTGCTCCAAGTCAAATGGTGCTTAGAGCTGTTCGTGCTTTTTGGCCTTGGTGGGAGTCCAAACAGTGAATAATGATTAACATGGCATTCCAAGTCAAATGGTGCTTGGAACTTTGGGCACTTTAGGCCTTTGCGGTTGCTCCAAGAATTCACATAGAATGGACGCTCCGAGTCAAATGGTGCTTTGAGCTATGTTTCTGGGCCTTTGTGGGCGCCCAAAGTTATGCATATTGATAAAATGTGCTGCATGCAGGACGAGTCGGCTGCCCAGATCTCGGTACCCGACACATAATAATGGATAAACTTCTTCCTGCTGAGGCGTGCACACACACAACAGTATTTCTGTCTTTGTGTGTATTTATAGACTTCATGTTTTACAAAATTACTAACTCTTGGTAGAGGAAAGTGAAGTGGAAGAAGCGCATACTAGTCCCTTATGTGTGACTCCTGGCACATTTCCGACATTAAGGATCCATGAAATGACTTTTTCCTAAAATCACTTTTTGTTTATCTCTGTACTCTTCTTCCATGTAGACTGTTTGACTTTTCTTTTTTTTTTTGAGTTACGTGAACTGAAAGGTGCACTTTTTTAAATATTCAACATTGACAGAGCATTTCTGGACAAGTGAGGCGCCTCTGCTTTGATGTAGATGCAGGAACACATGGTTCGAGTTGCATGTTTTCGTGTTCAAATTGTAAACTCTAAATTTGCAATCTGGGAACATTTCTTTGAAAAGGATGGTTGCGGCCCTAACCATAGCAGTGTTTAAAAAATCTGAAAACTTTCTGTGCAAAAATCGGTGCCACATTGAGATTCAGTGTCTTGGATAACATCAATGTTCTGCTCATGAATTTGCAAATGTGCATTTAGCTTAAAAACCAATTAAGTTCCAAAGTATGGGTTAAAATTGCAAAACACAAATTTCAAATAAGGTTAATTGAAACCCAAAGATGCAACTTCAAGGTTTTTAGTAAAATTTATAAAAATATTTCTATTCCATGGTTCCTTGAAGTGCACGCGTATCGTACTCAATATCTCAAAGGGGGAAAGATGAAAGCATAACAATGGACAACAAGGTGACATACGCGAAAAAAAGCGAGAAGAGGATGACAATAACTCAAAATTGACTCTTTTGTATCATTTATTTCTGCTAAATGTCTTTTCCCGGGGAAAAACCTTGCCCCCTGGACAAAATTCTTGGCAATGACCATTCCCAAGGTTTATGAAAGTTGATATTTGTTGGTCAAAAGAGCGTCAAAAGTAGACAACCTCATTTCCTCATGTTCTTTAAGTAGATTTTCGGGATTTTGGACTTTGCCAAACTAAGTAAATTCTCAATTTTTGCTAGCAGAAAATTGAGTTTTTGAAAATGCTTTACGTAAATTCCCCGAACCCGAAAATCTACCGGCGAAAAAAATGAGAAAATGGGGTTGTCCACTTTTGGAGCATGACAGTAATTTTGCTAGTGGGAATTTGAAGTTTTTAGTTGTCAACTTTTGACGCGCCACGAAGAGTTGTTAAAGTAAAAACCAAATTTCTCCTAGCAAAAAAAATTGCGTTTTTGAAAATACTTTAGGAAAGTCCAAAATCCTGAAAATCTACTAGCAGAAAATCAGAAAATGAGTTTGTCCACTTTTGACGCTCCATAAATTACAACATGTGATTGCGAATGTATTTTCTTAAATAGATACATTTTATACATGCTTAGAATTTTGAAGACTACTTTCATTCATGAAAGGGAAATTTATTTTAATTAGTAGTTTGTATTTAATTATAAGTTCTCTTAAAGGAAATATTGGGTAAACATCTCTTGACAGAATAAACATAAGAATATGCACATTAGGCTGTATAATATATAGCGCTTGTTACCACTCCAAAATTTGTAGCTTACTATTCTCTTACTGCGCTTCCTAGACTGCGTCCACAGGCATATATCTTTCTGATGTTCTGAGACCCCCAGAACTCCATATTTAGTGCCAATTGGGAGCTGTCAGTATCATTGGAAACCGTCCCTTAGGCCTACTTAATGCCATAAATGAAATGTGTCATTTGTCAAAATGATCGGTAAGTCAACTGACTACAATTAACGTCTTGTGTTGTTATGCTTTTTTCTTGTAGCGCATAATGATTTGTAGCTGCAAAGCCATAGATTACGCAAACATTCAGTAGAATTTTAAACAATACAGTAAGGGTTTGTGTGGACTATTCAAAATTACCTTGAACTTCTTCTGGCTCATCATAGACGATTGCAATTTACACGCTGCATTTAGCATAGTCCATTCCCAAAGCTGAGCTTGGTCCGTTATTATTTTAGCGTATTCAAACAGGAAATCACTTCGGCCTTACGTGCTGCTTTGTTAGGATGTATAGCTCTAAGATGAATAGGACGTGTATCACAATGCCCTTCATGTTTGTAAGAAGAATTTATCTTGTAAAATAATTTGTACAAATTAATGCGACTGATTGATGTATACGAAGAGCAACGTTCGTTGTATCCAGCCCTCCCCCAGACATGTTGGCATTTTTAAAACTTATATTTAGAATTGTTTTTCCATTTGTTCTTAGGAAGCGCCAGCATATTAGAAATGGTGCTACAGTTTTGTTTAGAGGGTCTGGGTACTTTTTAGACAAGTCATTTATAGAAAAAAATCATTATACCTCTCAGACGAAAGACCTGATACGCCACTGGAGAAATGTATATGATTTGTTTCTCTATCTTTTCAGTAGTTACAAATGGCACCTTATTCATGTGGTATTAAAATGTAGTTGTTCGTGTTTTTCTTGGAGGTTTATAGCCCCGGTGTGTCTGAGATAATTTTCTTGCTATACGGTATCAATGTATTTTCAATATTGCCTTGTGTGTTACAAAGCCCTTAACCCCACCCTTTGGTACTCCTTCATCAAAAAACAATCTTATTCACTTTCCTATTTGTACCAACTACATTCCGTATTAGTGGCAAAAGAGAAAAATCAACGCAGGCCTGGGTGTCAAGCCTAATCCGTCTCTTCTAAATGGATTAAGTGTGATTTTGGTGGGCACTGCGCCATGAGAAATGGGCAGATTTTGTTTCAAACCTTCAAAACATATCTTTGCTATCATGCAAAACCATATCACAATAGTTTCATCGCATTTAGTTTTCAATTGTTTAGGGTCGTTTCAATTGAATTGTCTTTCTGACGTCTTGTAGCCGCGTGAGTAGATGTAGGTCCTATTAAGCTCCGCGTACCCGGGCCGGGCGGAAATACACACGTACGACCAAACGGCACACAAGTCCACAGAAAAAAAACCAAACAAATTTCAACTACTGGACAACATAGTCTGATACTCGTCTTAGAGGCATAGGATACCAGGCAGATACCCAAACAGTTGGCTTCGGTTGGACTTCACAGGCGTCTACAGAGAATGACCACAATCGCTTGCAGCAGAGACACGTGCTTTTTCGAGCCGAAGATGTAACTGCGGGTATGCCCGTTGACAAGAGGATGCTCAGTAGCTTGGCAAGTTGTTTGTACGCCCAACAAAACTGTCATTTCACACAATGAAGCGGACAAGCAAGCCAAACGAAATCGGTCGAATTTCAGATCAGCTGGGGTGCAGGTAGTACAACGAGCTGAGGTCGCCCCTTTGAAAAAAAAAAAGTTGACTGCGTTCCAATTCTCCAATATCACGTGAACTGTGGAGTTTTGTGGCATTTAGAAACTTTAAAAACTTTAAAAAATGTTGTGCAAACCGTTGTCCGATTTTCTTTAATGAGGCTGCACCGATGCAGCTAAATTATGTCAAGAAAAATGACAGTGTGAGTCATAGCAGGCGAAAACACAAAATGGAATTTGATCGAAAAATTCATGCAGTCGATTGAACAAACACCAATTCAATCCTGAGATTATTTAGATGATCAACAGATGGGCCGGGTTCCATTGTAATCTAACGACATCAAACGGAAAAATTCTTATAAATATCGACTACTGTTCACTTGGAACTACCCACGACTAATACTTGTATGGTAGCATTTACGCTTTTCAGTCCTCTCGAGACGAAATTGAATAAGTTTAACCCCACTCACAGGCTCCGCACATTTCATGGAGACCGTAAGCAATTATAAGCATAGCAAAAGGCACGCTAAAATTATTATGTCATGGAACAGGGACGCGTCTGCTCCAGCCAAGGAGGGGGTAGGTACTCAACCTCGGGTGACGACGGTGTGGACCACTCGAACAGAACTCAGCCCCGTGACAAGGTATGTGTAGTGTACTCTTGTTTATTATCACCATGCAACATAAGTGGCCAATCCAGTGGTGAGAAAGCGGATGTGGCATTTAACCAATGAAGAACCATAGAGGTAGGAAAGAACCAAAGAAAAAACCCAAGCCAGTAGTTCTCGCTCTCAGTCAAAACTATACGTACGTATGGGGGTATCATACAAAAAAATCCTTCCAAATGTGGAATCCTGACCAAAACCAGTCAGCAGCACTTGTCGTGATCTGTACTCAGCAGCAGTCAAAGACAGAGAGAGCGAGCAACGTTTGGCGGCCAAACACTTGTAGCAAGTCCAGCTATTGATCCGCAATTAAAATATTTCGACAAGCACTTTAAAACAGGTAAGGTACATAATTGATCCCTTGAAATAACCCTCAGATTCCAACAAGTGTTTGTATGAGCCAAAAGTTTCCATTACACATTTTCCACTTATTTACGAGGAATGTCATAAGTTGATTTACTTTACAGATAGGGGAGGTACCCTTTGTTTATATTAACTTTTATGCACAACGGTGGTTGTATTAAGGCAAGTATAAAATCCAGTTTTCCCCCAATTATCGGCAAGCACCGCCAAAAATAGTGCTTAATGTTAGCTTATCCTTATAAGCACGACTTTTCTGCTATCTGTCAACCAGCTCAGTAAAGTTGACCCTGGTTTGTTTAGCCTCTTAAACAAGCACGTATAATGACGCGCTCACCGTCTTATTCCGTCGTTTAGACACTTGCAGGATATTCCCTTTTCAACCACAGTCATGTTAACTATTCGTAAATCATGCATGTATCCGCTGAACAGCAAGCTTTGGGGTGCAGAAGCCCCCAGCTATGAATTGCCATGGTCATAGTGGTCATAGCTATTTGTACTGACGCAACTATTAAGGATTTCAGTGTACTGGGGGGGTGAAGCTTCTGAAATTCGAACTGGGGCAGAGGATTCAAATCTAGACATTCCAAGGGAAAGTAGGCACTTTCGTGGCATTTTTGCATTCAGCTATAGGCCTCATTAATGTCTGCTATCTGTTTATTCGGATACAGGGTAATTAGCATTTAAATTTAAACCCACAACGATGTTGTATGAAGCATGCACATGGAGTTTGTGCAAAATTCACACAAAGGACGATCGTCACTTTCGTCGGTACCCTCAATCCTAAAACCTAAAACCTTCATGTTAACCGGACTTTACGGACAGTAGCACTTCAATCAATTATTAATTTGCGCAGATAACTAAACAGATCCATGGCGAAACTTGAGGTAACTCCCAGGGAGTCTAGGCCCTCATATCATTATGTATTCCTTCAACATCACTCTTACTGTATTTTGCTTAATTTTTCTTTCCACACATATAGTAATTTAAAGCCTGTCAGGCCACTTGTATCAACGGCCACACCCAAAAAAGAGTTTTTTTCTGCCAAATTTTTGGTTGTTCGTGTCGCGTACGTCAGAAAGACAGAGCGTCTGAAACTCAAAGTGAAGTTACAATTTTAGGGGTGATTTCCTACATTTGCCATGATGTGCGTTTCAAGTGTCGCTGAAGAAGGAAACTGCTGGGGTGAGAAAGGAGAGATTTATGTTGACGTGTTTTTACATTGGATGTAACGTTAACAGGGCGTAAGTAGGCCTACGTCTAGTACAGATGTTACTGTTGATTCATTAACACACACATTACACCCACACCTACCGTGCCTACTGGTGGGGTACCTTGCATCATCACACTGCTGGTCACTTAGTGTAGGCCTACTTTTTTAGTATTGGGTTTTTGTAGATCTCTTGGGTTCTTTCTGCAGTAGATAATGTCAGTTTTTTATTTTTTGTTACAGTCCTGGAAGAGAAATTTCATTATTTGGAATACAAGACCGTGTGCCCATGGACTACAGTATTTTCAAATGACACAAGACACTTACTTTGCAGCATTTGTGCACGTGGTTACCCACAAATGTTCTTCCATGGTAAGCCTCTCGACGGACACCAAAAGCTTGTACTGTTTTGTCAAGCTCAGCTGTTAGAGGACCGTCATGTTTCAGACAAGATGTGCATTTCTCTTTCTGTGCATATTATATGCTGCAGATTTCTAATTCGGAAACAACATGAAAATAACTTTCGCATGAATTTAGGCTAAATCCACAGCCAATTACATAATGCATAGTAAGAAAAGTAACTACCTTTTCATCGGTTTGGGCCATACTTTTTCCTACAGCACTGGATAGCATATCTACCATTGGGTAAGCCTCATCACCGATGGCAGCCATGGCATTCATCTGTGCTTGTAGAGCATCTGCATTACTCCTCCAAGCTTCAGCTTCTTCCTCAAGGGACATTGCTGCCTTCATCTTCTCTATAAACTCCTGGAACGATTTGTTATTCCATCGTTGGCACTCTGCACCAGAAGTCAATACCTAGCTAATCCTTATGTCCAGCGCGTGGCAAGCACTTTCCAGGGTGACATAATGCTTGAGAAACAGTCCCAGACTGATGTGTAGCCAGGTGGAAGTACCTAATTAAAAAGTTAGGAAGAAAACTCATCAGTTGACAAGTACTGTCAATTATAATGTTGTTTGTGTGAAATGCATGCATTCATCTAGTACATTTACGGGTTAAATAGACGATGGTATGAATCACTATTTTGACATTCATTGTGGATGATGTTATTATGAACAAATATTGAATCTTACTGAATCTCATATCGATTATTGACTCGTTATTCGCAGAGAGGAACTCTCAGTGAGGTTGGGGAGTACTTCAGTCCTGTCAGGTGAAGCTAAAGCCTTTTAATTAACCTGACAGTATAAATTAGTTTCAGTATTTTATACTTATGTTGGAAAATACAAAGAGAAATGGGTTGGGATTCCCCAAGTGCCTGCTCAGTATTGAAAGTTTAGTAAATGTTCACATGTGTAAGGGGGACTGGGAGCAGGTCATACACCATTGTTGACGTTCTTCACTTTCTGTGCCTTTCCTCCATCTCTCTCGAATTCGGTTAAATCACATGTTTTCAAGGCTCCTGAGTCCGGGCGTCTATCACTTTGCAATGCCATGTCATTTCGTTTAATAGTGCACATATATAAACAGGCATGTCTACCTGTAAACAAAAAATAAAGCATATCACTTACATGTAATTAACCGGTCAGATAATTATTCAGAAAAGGTGGTTTTGTACAAATTAGAAAAAGAAATTACATACATGTACTTGTTGCTCCAGTGTTGCCGTACATTTTACACAGGTACTGATAATCACCAAAGAGGAAAACTTCAAACTAGAAATGTCTGCCGAAAGTGCAAAAGATTATCTAGCTTGCAAATTTAAATTTACCTATCCTCCGGTTTTGAAGCTTGCTGTGATTCCATCTGTCGATTTGGGCAAGTTTTCTCCTCAGTATCCTAGTGCCTATTGCTTCTGTCCCTGGAGGAAGGTCTTCGTTAGGTTTGGAAGTGAACACACTTCAGGCTTTTGTTGGAGGGTGGGGGTGATGCATCGTTGGCTGTCTTTCTCCGATAGTGGGAGCTTTGATTGCAGCTATTACATCCTAAATAGGCAGAGCTGAGAGACTGATGGAAATATCTGTTGCCTGTTGAATACTGGGAAGTAAACCTCATATTTGCATACCGGACAGTGTATAGTGTTTGTGCCTTTAAATTGTGCTCTGCATGATGCACTTGAGACAGAATATGTGTATATATCCTGTCTCGACAGGGTTGGTTAGGTTGGGCGTTCATTACCGATGGACACTCCTAATTATAAGCATGGGTATGGCACGGTTGGTTATCCCCTAATATACCCTTTCATGTTCTGTGTAGATAATGCTGTCAATCCGATCATTTTCCGGTTTGTCATCAGGCGATTTCGACAGATTTGTAAGAACACTTTGGCGGTACTAATATGCTTCAGTCTTTGAATACCATTATCATTATTTTAAAGCAACCGAACACCTGAGCCTATGAAAGATTTCACAATAGTCTCTAATACTGGGATTCAATCTTCACATAAGGTAAGCCTTTATTATATTTTTTGTCACTATGTCCTCTTGAGATGACCGCTACATATAAATTTTCTCAGCCAATTATGTCAGCGAAGAGTATCTTTTTTATTAACGAGTCGAAATTTGTGAACACTTCACAGTAACAATTATTGTATTCGATTTCGATTTTATTTTCGCACAAAAAATTGCCTTAATTTTTCTTTATCTGTGTAATGTTTTCGTTTCTAGATAATAATGTACATGAAAAATATGCAATTTCGATGTGAAGAGGCCTAATTTGGGCATAGGTGTTGTATCTAAATGCTCTATGTTCACATAATCTTGCTCCTTGATCTGAATAAGTCTCTTGCATCGTCATCTGTGGCGTATCTATCTGAAAAAGGACCAAATAGAACAAATCCCCGTTTTGCCTCCGAGGACTAAAGGTTTGGGAACGCTTCCGGTCATCAATACCATTAAGACCGTCTCAACTTTAAAACGACTTTGAGTAGTATCGTGTTAAATTTATTGATGTTTTTGATGGAATCGGCCAGGAAAATCCATCACAGAATTTGACTGTTTTCTGCTTCATGTAACAAAAGCTTTCAAACACTCAACAGCTAAATAAAACTAGTCATCCGTGGTGTTGTTACCGCTAGCGATGTTGCTAGGAGACGAAGGGCGATGATTGGAGACTTTAAGTGGGAAATGCGTTGGAAAAGTCCAAAACAGGGGGACGGGTTTCCAACTCTATAGGAGCTTTTTCACATGTATTATAACGTTACAATGAACTTGGAAAACACCTCACCCACAGATCTTCTATCTTGATTGGCGGAAAGTGTGTCTTGTCACGCTATAGTTTTACTATATTATTTGTACCATCATTCCAAAATAGCATGCATTCCACTAATACGCTCGAGCTCATTAACTTGAGTTTGTGATCCCACGAGGTTTTACAACAAAACGTGCCATTATCAGGAGCGATCATATAGAGATATCTTTATAAGTCACGAATTTGGTTTCTGGCGTCCAACTTGGCGTATTTCGCTTACAGAAACCTCCAACATGTGGGAATATTTTGCACAGCGGCGGGCAGCTACATTGAGGGTTGAGCGCATCGATTTACTCCTATTTTGGGCGTGTTTTGAGGAAGGACGGATAAAAAATATTCGCCTGGCTAATGCCTATAAAATTGAAAAGGAAAGTAAACTTCTGGCCATAATTTTGAATTTCCAAAGAACAGCGGGAGACCAACCTCTCCCTGAGAGTCACCAGGCGGCGCTGTTTCTGTCCGATTTTGCCCTGTTTTCTATGGGCGCGTAGTATAATCCCTACTCGCATGCAGCCTCGCTCTGAGACCGAACTATATATCTGTAGCAACCATAGAACTTTATAGCAAGGAAACCATGAATATTAAGCCTACTCAGGCGAGTATTTTCGCTCGTCGCCAAGCGCCCAAACAGGAGGGCTTATGGCTTTGCACTGTTATTGGCTATTGTGCATGACCTGCGACCGCGAGGTTATCACTTCCTTTTAAATTTTGTTTCACCAATGGCAGTGCTTTGGCACGTGCAAAGTGTCGGCTGTGATTAAAAAAGAATGGCCTCAGTGCAATCACAGTATGGTAATTTACCTTCTCAAAGAGCATCGCTGATCATGGATCTATATTTTAAATCATTGGTTATCTTGATATTTTTGGATGAACGAATAACTTGTAGTGAGCATATTTTCAGCATTGAGCAAGCTTGCGCGCCTGGCTGCAATTTATCCACAATGCTGTGCGAGTCGTTAGCTGTGACACCGTGTGACATATTTCCGTCACTAAAATCCCTTCAAGGCCATCGGCCCTTCCCAACGCCCAGTTCGGGCACTGGGCTCACAGCGTAAACCTTTATCTGTCACTCTTGAACCTGCTGAACCAGGTTATGTACTAGCAGCAAATTTATTAGGTTAAGAGAACGAAGATACAAATAGTCAGGTGCGCTTTAAAACGCCGGTAGGTCACGTAATGTATGGCCGTTTTCTAATACATAACTTCGGCCCCGTCTCAGGCTTCAACTGTTTTTTAACTAGCTGCCTTTGAAGCTGTAAGCGCAGTAATTACTCTAATAGTGCCACAGAACATCAAATAAGATGCAAGAGAACCAAAAAATACAGTAATCCAATTTAAATTAAACGCTTCAGGCCCACAGTCGGGAATTGGTTTTGGGAACGAAGCCTGAGGCGGAGACGAAGTTGAGTATTGGAAAACGGCCTATGTTGCCGGTACACACATTCTAACGTCGCACACAATTTGCAAAATGGAACACCGACGATTGCTCTTTGGCGAATCATTATTTATTTAAAGCTGTAATTGTGCAGAATCTGTGCGTAAGGTGTTACAAACAAAAAAAATGACTGTTTTATCTCTTGGTCTAGTAAAACTAATCTCTGTCTGTGATCCACGAAGCATATAATGCACAGTCCGCTCTGTTACAGATGAAATGACTTATCTTTATTTTCATCAATTCCGCATACGGAATACAATTACAGAAAAAAATTCAAATTCTCAAATTCAAAGAGTATTGTACTTTTTGCCCTGCAGACAGCTTCCCTGTCTCTGTGAGAGAAATCAAAATACGGCAACAATTGCAACACTTTCACATTTTTTGGCCGATAGATCCCCCCCTGTTTGACAACCTGTCTCGGCACTCGGAAAATGTAGGTGTAAAAATGAGGAAAAAGTTAGAAAAAAATTTAGTCGTTTCATTTCAATTTATTTCACTTTGTTTCATTTAGCAGGTAAAAATCAACAACCAAAATATATACCAAAAATGCAGTAAAAACCATCATCAAAAATAGGAAAGCACGTAACACAGGTGACACCCCTGCAGGACTGGAAACCAACTTAATTTCATGTACTATCAAGTTGCTGTCGTTGGTACTTATGATAATTTCAAACACAAACACAGAAACAAACAAGTCACTCAATTAAATTTAAACAAAGGATAGACTGATAAAAATGACAGAAAAAAACTGTCAAAAAATCAATAAAGATAAACTGCCACTGATTAAAAAACTACAGCTTCTCTTCTATACGTGGCTTTTTAGAGGAGAATAAAATTCTCGTAGAAGATTGTTTCCTCCAGAATTTTATTGAACCGCCGAAGCTGCTGCAAGACTTTTCGTGCTTTCATTGCTTTGCACCCTCTCTCGAGAGGTGAGGCGTCATTGTTTTCGTCAGCCTCTGTATCCTTTGCTTGCGACGTTGTCCACTGGAACCCTACTGACAATTATTTGTGGCATAATGAAATGAACCATATTCCATTTACGTGGTCGCAGTAATGACATGGGCCTTTTTCTCTTCTCATAATTTTAACATCAAGAATATTTTCTTGGTTTTGCATAAAACATGAATACCCTGGGAGCATACCTTCTCATCCAACGCCTGTAGCTTGAAGTCCCCAGATAAAATGAATATATGTACATGTAGTTACTTTATGTTTTTTTTGTTTGAGAGATGATTCGGTTTTGCTTGCACTTGCGTCACCTTCATCACCTTTAAGTTCATCAGCCGTGTTATCCAGACAGACACTTGAACTTCTCCCTATCGCAATAGTGGCTCCATCAACGGCTGATGAGAGAACGTCCCTGCCAGTGCCATTCAGACAATTAATTATCAGATTTCTGGCAGTATCATCATCTGTGAATGTGAATTAACGCGAACTCAATCGAACGTCAAGAATGAGCATGGTTTATTTTCCAAATATACATAGCAGTCGTTTATGAGTGGCAAACATTCATGAGTGGCAATTTAGGCAATAGGCCTGAATGACATTTCAGCTTAAAACGGTCTATATAACGGAGATAAAATAAATTGGTTTAAGGTTTAATTCATGCAGCTCTAACATGCATGATAAGTCAATATAGGCCTATCCTCAAGAGCTCACAACTTTTAAGACAGCCTCCTCTCGGGACAATAAACATTATCTGAAACAACGGACCTGTCAATTTGTCGGCAGTTAAAGAAATACAACTATCATTGTTTACTAACTCAGAATATTCAGCATTTACAATCAGGCTGAATTATAATTATTGTAGCTTACCATTATAATCCGATTTGCTACACTTTAGTACTTCTTGAGGTTGAGTTTCAGGCCCTATTGAAGGGTTTGAAGCGTAAACCTATTTGGGTTGTTGTCCTTCAATTTAGCAAAACGCTGCAAAAAGGGAAAGCAGTTGTCTTAAAGGCTTTGATCTCCGAAACTCAACTTGTTTCTTTTCTAATTCTCCCAAGACCGGCTACCTGCTGAAATGCTTCAAGTTCCAAAAACACAACTCATTCTCAGCGTACAAAACACACTGTCTGGAAAAGTATACATTTTGTGACAACTTAACTCAGCCCTGGAACTTAGCCAAACCCCACGTACCCCAACAAAGAACCCCATTGAAGTGGTCTATTCACAGTTACCTATTTCCGGAGCGCGCGCTGGCCCAGATCCAAAACCATACCAGGTACCCACCGCCCGATCCCTTCCACCTGCGGTGGCGCTGGCGCTTTTAACTAGTAAACTACGGAGAATAAACTGTCAGTTACAAGTTATTGCCATCGCTTGCGTTGAAACGTTTGGGAAACTATCTAAACGGATGCGGAACTTTTTTGTTTAATGTAAACTTGTAAACGTCCCACCCTTAATTATAATGGACACAATCCATTTTGTATGGTACAAGGCCTTCCAATGTGTGATCGAATGTCACGGTGCTCATTTTGACAACGATTTTATGAAAGTCAGACATTCTGTTATCACGAATGAACATTGGTGTAACTCTAAATGTCCATTTCTCCGAAGACAAGTTGGCCCAAAATGTTTATTTTCCCCAAACAATATGCCCTTTGTGCAGGCCGACACGCGCAGAAGCATGAATCGTTCTCAAATTTTCATGACTGGGCACAAATTTACGCCACTGAGACATTTACATATACATGATGTGCCCTTTCAAAAATACTGTGACGCCACGCCCCTCCAACGAAGGCGAGGGCGCCCTCCTCCTCGCAGCGCGTTGCGTCAGATGCACACCGGAGAGTCCCTGAGCGGCTAGGGACGAGTTCGTTGGGACCGAAGTATACCGTCCCCCAAGAAAGTTGGTCTTCGTCGAGATGATGGCTAATCTGTTTGGTTTTGACGTAACCTGGACGGGCCTGACTTGAAATAAACTTCACCTGGACACCTGACTTATATACAATAATTAATGGTCGAGTTCGGGCGCCGTGCTCTTGACACGGGTTTCTTGTTCTCGCGTTCGAACGGCGGGAACACGACTCAAGAACACTGTTCTCGGAACAGG
>NW_019091727.1:81580-94644 GCF_001949145.1 Acanthaster planci | reverse complement strand
GGACCCTCTAATATAGAATTACCAGGGTGCACCCTGTGGAGTCTGCCCGAGTGTAATGACGTCACGGATGGACTGTTGGTGTATATGGACATGATGGAACGTGGCGGGGACTTGACCTTTTTCCCACAATGCTTTGGCGAATACACACTGCAGCATTCGATTCGCCTCATTTCGAGGCTTCCCTTGGTGTAACACTTGTGTATTCAGGGAAGCTAATCGAACGCACCCTATAGCTATGCGCGCCTAACATCTGCCTCTATTACTGGGCAGAGCGCCATCTATAAATTTACACAGCGCCTAGTGACTAGCGCCCTCTGTCGCGTCACAATACTCATAAACTACTTTCCTGAACTACATGTATGCGATCTTCAGAACCAGGCGTCGAAACTTGACAAGTGCATGGAAATTAATTGTAGACAAGAAGAGCTTGACCAGTTACCCTTGTCCTAAAAGGCATAAACATCGAAAAATTTCCCAGTTTTTGGAACTTCCCCTCAGAAAACTTCCTGCAGGACTTTTACATACAGGCTTTCTTCACAATCTAAACAAGTGAAAGCAATCCTGTTACAGCTTAATAAAAGTTGAAATTCAGGGTCACACGATGCCTGTATATCCCCCATTTCTACGCCAATGTAATCATGCTGTGACAGATTCTTTGTTCATGTGATATGAACAAACTCTTGGTACTTCAGTTTACGCTTGAATTAATCACCCAAACCGGCCTCATACACTGAGAGTGCACTGCAGTGTAGTGACAGAATTAACCCTTCAAAATGAAAACAAACTATTCTACAAAATAAATGTTTCCAAAGTCTTGTTAAAATGTTACTTAATTCACAATCCTTACTAACTGGCGAATTCTGGGGTCATTTAGACATAAGCGAATTGGCCCCTTGTATGTTTCTGTTTGAATAATTGCACCCTTTAAATGAAAACACAACTTTCATGATCTTTGTTAGAGATTTTTCAGAGATCAAGATTTTAGCATGCATTCAGATTCTCACAGAATGGGTAATTCATGATCATTTGGCAACTACATCTAACATGTACATCTGAATGTTGACCGGGAAACCCAACATTTTATTTTGCCAGCATAATATTTTTCAAATAATTTAAATAAATTGGAACACTTCAATTTACTGTATGTTCAAATACAAGTTAATGGTAAATTCGTCATTTCAGCTTTTGTTCCAGAGTTCTTTGTTCACACACCCAACAATGGAAGACCTTTCTCTTTTCAACTGGGTATATACATACATATATACTAGTTACAAATTTTGTAAAACGTAAAACCTTGCAGACACAAATGGCCTTAGCCTAGTCCTTTCTGAACGTTAACACTGGTTTATTTCTTCATCTCCTACATCATTAATGAAATAGAAATTAACTTAATGTAAGCATAATTGTTGACATTTAAATTGCACAGTTCCTTCTGCTATTTACACATGATAATAACAGCATCATAATTCAAAAGATTGACAATGTTTATTAACTTATACCGTATGGATAATTATACCGTGCATGTGATGAATGGAGTGAAACTAATTAAAGGCAGGGATATTTTTAGAAGATTTTTCGAAATTCTAACTTCTACTTGCAAGTCTGGTCCGTAGAAATGATACAGAGTGACTGTAAAAAATTGTAATCTTAATTATACAAAATTAAGACACACAGTGTCTGATAGGAAAATCAGTAGATACATACATGCATTACAAACTGCCCAATCTGACACTAAATTTTGATCACAGAAACATGTATGTACAATATGTTAAATGTAAGCCTGAAAACCTTATTGTCAAATTATTGTCGAGTACGCGTAAATACACGCCCTCCAACTGAATAATTCTGTGAGACATACATGTACATGTACTGTCCAATCATTTTTCAACATTGCCAAAGCTCATGACATAGATGTACTGCCTTCCTTCTTCTGGCCATTAACATTTTTAAAGCTCGGTTTTGAAATATGGAATGCACAAGTATACATGTACATGGTCATTATATGTCTTGACAAGCATGAGCAGTCGCACGCTTACAAAAATTGGACTGATTGAAGATGTACATGTAACAATTCAAGTGTTTCTATTAAAAAATACAATAGACTTGTCCAAAAGAGTGACTGACATCAAATAAGTACTTCCTTAATATAACTCTGTAAATAATGTTTGGTTTCTATTCACAAGCATGACAAGCTGGCCCATAAAACCAGCTGCAGAACTTATCATCACATCTACATCAGTTTGTGTGGCAAAGAAATCTGTTGCACAGCCTGGACTTCATCATAACAAAGTCAACTGTTGGATGGCCAATGGTTGTGTCATTGTGATTTTTCTTCATAGCCCTTCAAATTTTACATACATGTTCTTCATTCTCAACTTTATTTGGAGAGTGAGCACCTACATGTAGTTGTGAATTGGTCAACAGCTGATACATGTACATGTACTGGATACACTGTACATGTACACGCATGTTAACCCTAACAGTCCCAAATCCTCCAATTTCAATTAATGTACTTTCCATCAAGCACTTGAGGGTTTAGTGGAATTATGAAGTGAAATTTACAGTACATGTACATGTATGAATGTATATCTTGTTTGAGCCTTGAAACAGCGTTTTGCGATGTTAACATCATGTACTACCAGTATTTCAACCCTTGATCTGAATTACATAAACTTTGCATGCCAAGGCACTGCTTCAAGTAACCTACATGTGCATGTACATGTACAGTACATACATGTACATACACAAATGTAATCTGGTCACCATCTTGCTTAAGATCAGAGTTTGTGAGCAGAGAGTATACATGTATTTGGCTCATTGTCTTAGCCTAAATCTAGTGCCCCACCACATGTATGCTGTTGGTAATGCAACAATCACATACATGTACATCTACAGAAAGGTAAGCACCTGAATACATGACAACATGTACACGCGCCTGAACATGACTTATGTGGCATCATCACATGCCTTACTTGTACATGTACATGTACAGAGTTCTGGTTACATTAAACCGAACAGTATAGCAATTAACCTCTGATTGGGATGATAAACTGAAAATCATTCTACATGTATACCCATACTGAATTGTGCAATGTAACTTTTCCATTTCAACTTCAATTCAGTTTGCTACATGTAAGCTCAGTCAATTAAGCATTTGACTTGAAATCTCGATTCCATAGAAACTTTTTCTACCTGTTGAGTTTCTTCACATTTTGCAAGAAACACTTTCTATATTGGACTCCTGATGAGTGGAGTTTCAACCATGTACTGGTACACATAATTTGGTAAATTCAAGTCCACTTCATACATGTACAAAAAGACAACACACATAATTTAGTTCTAAAAATGCTGCCTAAATCATAATCTGTACATTAAGGTAATTTACCAACAAATTCTAATACAAACACATACTGTACATTGTAGACTTTTTGCAAATTTTTAATCTGAAATCTGCATATATGAAGTTACGCTTTCTAAATCTTACTATTTTTAAGTATTCTGAGGAATTTTCTGCTACAGAGGACATTTAACATGTAGCGTACGTACATGTATATACATGTACGCTGACTTAAACATCAAAAACACCTGTCATTGTGAGCTTCTCACCACATAGTTCCTTGGAGGCAGAGTCCATTCACACAGCTCTATGATGAAACATGATAGAATTCCACTTGATGCAACATACATAAATGTATCTAACACAGTGGTTTTCTATGAGACTGTTTACACAAGGAGAGGGCATACATGTACACAGTTCAGTTTGGAAAACTGAGTGATGTTTCAAAGATACTGTGATGAGACATTTCAATGCCAATCAGCTGTCTGTTAGATATGACATCATTGTTTGACTGGTATAATGAGCACTTCCTCATACATGAACCTTTGATTCTTACTGTGGGCACTATTTTAGTCTGGTAAAATCAGTAAACATGGTAAATGACGATTTCCATGCTTTGAGAGTTTCCACCCTATGTACATGTATGTGTAAATGTAACATAAAGAATAAAAATACACATTGCATGTCATTTTCCATCAACACTTTCTGTCACAACTCATCTGCGTAAATGGGCATTAACACATGCAGTGCACGTACATGTGAAGAGCGGCAAACATGCAAACATACATGTACATGTACACTATACATTACATGTACTGTATGTACACTTCCTGCCTGTGCACATATCGGTAATACACGTACATGTATGTAACATGTCAAAAGCATAGTTTTAAATGTGACATCTACGGTACATGTATCATTAATTTCACTTTCACTGTATGTGACCCCTTTCACACATCAAAAAGAAGCAGTATGTCATTTTTTTGGTTCAACAGAGTCTTTCTGTAAACCCTCACATCCTGCAGGAAAGTTCAAACTGCTTGCAGATCACTTTGCAAGTATAAAGCAGGTTCAATTTTTGGCTGAGCAAGTTACAACTTTTAATCTTACTGATGAACAGTGCTTTCCGGATTTTACCAGACAATTAACTGCTGTGATGTGGGCCAAACTTGTGCACTTTACCTGTTTACACTCAAAACATGGAAAGGGCTTCCATGGCTCTGACCCAGCAAAGCCATGCCATATACATGTATGTGATGAGAGATACGACAAATACATACATATACATGTATAACATTTCAATTTCATGACCGTCGTGTAAACATCTATAATATCTGAGAGTTCATGCAGTAAACTCAAAACAAAACTTGTACATGTAATTATGGGTCTACACAGTAACATCTTTTGCAACTTTATGTCTTGAATTAGTCTCAGCAGATTCTGTTTCGAGTGTTAAGGAAACAAAACAAAAAGTTTGTGAACACATACAAATTCTCGGTGCATTTTGTTTTATTGCGGTTATGCTGCCTTTCCCATACTCTCGAAATTTTGCAACTGATACACATACGAATGGTATGAGGTACCGCTACATGTACATATGCACAGTATGTTGTGTGCAAACAGGTAATGGTGTGTTAACAGTTGCATGAGTTTGGGGTTTAACTAATACAGTACAACTCTAACACTGTGCTGAATCTGTGGGCAAGTGGTTATAAAACAAACATTGATTACTTTACAAGCTACATGTACATGACCCATTGCGCATTCCATTTTCTCTTAGCTTTGACTGAAAAAGAGAGAACACATGTCCAATCACCTGGGCAGATTAGTTTGGTCACACTGGTACCTGTTACTTGAAGTACAATACATGCACATTGTCAATATTTGTATGGTACTGCAATGCCAGTACCTCTGTCAGGTGTCTGTACGTACAGTAAGCTGTATTATAGTTATAGCTATACAGTATGCATGCATCAATGCCATTCACTGTCTCCCTGAATTTCAAAAGATGGGTAGTGCTACCTAAGGCATGGTAACTGCAAATAATATTACATGATGATTAGGGCTGTGCTGAATATCCAAATATCCGAATATTCCATAGATTATCGAATATTATTATCTGTATTTGAATATTCAAATGCAAAAATTCAATAAAAGGAGCGGGGAATTTCCTTTGTTTTACATGTAAATGAGAAAACGTGCACTATGGAGGCTTGTTTCAAGCAGATTCAATGAAAAATGATTCAACATGTGAATTATTCATTAAACAATTGAAAAGGAAGAGAAATTTTGAACAGAGCAAGGGTTATTGTTCATCTCTTAATCTTGCAACAAGTAAAGCATGGCTGGAGATACATGTACTCCTAGATGTGAGAAACTACTGTAGTGATCATACTGTACAATTATGTGCATTATCACAATTGATTTTGTATATGGTTTGTTCCTCAACAATCTGTCAGTACAAAGGAATATTGAGATATTCGATTGAATTGAAGATTGAATATTCAACTGGTAGTGAATTATTCGAATTGACTCAGCCCTAATGATGATGTGATATTTCATGACTGAGTACATGTGTACATGTACTGCAACTAGTTCTTCAAGTAAAACTATTTTGCAGATACAAGTTATTTATATTTCAGTTAGAAATGGGGATAAGATTTCATTTTGTTTACTTTGAACTTGAATTAAATTCTGAAAAATTTCAGTATAAAAACACAACATTTCTGATTCACATGTACATCAAACAAAATCCAAATCATTCATGAACAATTTTTTATCTTAAGACAACATACATGTGCAGGTATGGGCAATTCCATGAAGAGGTGAACAAGACCCTAAAATTTAGAACTGTTTTCTTTGAGAGGAACGTCTTTGTATGAATACATGATAGCATACAGACCTAAGTTTCGGGAAAAAACTGTTTACAAAACCATATGAACAGACAGTCAAAACCTGTAACATAACCAACCGTGTAACATATTCAAGTAAAAAGTTACGTACATGTACATTGTAGCTAACCAACATGACCAAAGTTAACATTTAATGTACGCAAGGTGCTGCCAATTTGACATTAAAAAGACTTTGGTTTTTAAAATGACTAGTTTGAACAATAGAAGGCAGTATGATGCATTTAAAGTAATCACGTTTTTCTTGTTTCAAATGCTGCTGCAGCCATTATGTCCGAGCAAACACCTTGTTTAAAACAGGAAGTTCTAACAACTCCAGAAAAAGTGCATATAAGGTGAGTAAGAAAGTGCAGGTCATTCTGATATACATGTACATGTAGAGTAAGTGTATATTTTAATTTTCCTCCTACATGTAGTAAAAGTGTTAACTTTTTGAAGAAAACATGCAAGAATGCAGCATGTGTAGCACATGCCAGTAATACTGGATAGCTGAGAGTTGTGTGATACAGTGTCAGTACTACAGTGGTTGGAGTGCTCTTCATTTTTGTAAGCTTGATGAATTTTTTTTTATTAAAATCATATAATCTTCATTCATTTTTAAGTTGCATTTAATTTTTTAATAACTGCAGTTTTGGGCTGTTCCTCTTGGCCTTTAGAACATTAACGCTCAATTGTCACCAAGAGCAGGCATCTCCATGTATGGTACATGTATACTTAATATGAAGCAAAATGAGAACATGCAGGCCCATGCTGTTGTGAATTTAATGTTACTTGAATAGTACTTTGTAAGTTCAAAACTTTTAAATCTGGTTAACATAAATTGTTTATTTTTCTTTGGAATGTGTCCTTAGGTCAGTATTTCCTTTGACCAGCGAAGAAAAAAAAAGGTGCATCATACACAAGTTGAAGGCATCTGGTCGGTACGACAAATTTATTTTAAAAAAGAAGAAAACTGCTACAGTCAGAAAATGTCATGAAAACAAGAAGTATCATCCATCTGCTGCCCTCGGTATGAGACGAAGGATGAGTCAATAAGGGAGGGAGACTGGTACATGCATGTCTGCTAGAAAGTATTGCAAATGGTCTGCTGTAAAGGACTACATGTACATCGGTATACATCTTCAATCCACTTGAAGGACAAAAAGTTGCTATTAGTGAGATGTCCCAGAGGTGGTCAATAATAGAGGACACTTCAAGTTTTCTCTCAAAATCTAAGAAAATGCAAGTACAAATTTACATGTAGCCCAAGTTGAATTGTCTCAGGCTCAACAAACCATGATACGAGCATTCATGTACCGCATGTACACTGTACCTAGCCTACCTACATGTAAAGACAGATTTATAGACTGTTATTATTGTGCTCCTCTTGTATTTCATTTTGAATTTGTTTGAAATTAGTCAGGTAAACCGAAGATTCAATCGAATGATGATGCATACACCCGTATATTAAATGTATGTACATGTAGTTTGTTGAGTAATCACTTTACATGTATAAGATTACGCATGCATAAGACTTTGTACAGATAATTGCTTCTTATTCCATGTACTAGTGCATGTGTACATGTATACTCCCTTTATTATTACTTCTGTGTACACTTCCAGGAAGACAGGAATTGATAAAGGCTTTGTAATGCTTAGGATTCAATGTGATTATTGTTTTCACTTATTTGTTAAGACAACAATTCTTTTTGCTGTTTAAACCAGAGTCAACTGGATTTACATGTACTAACAATGCTATGGGCATAGACAAAGTGTAACGTAAACATGTATCAGTAACTGTAACATAACAATCCATGATTTGGGGGAAATGTTTAAAAATGAAAATAATAATTGTTCCACATTTTATGTCAAAACGTTTGCCTTTCAGTGGGAAAATATACCAATATTAACTTGGTTTCAGAAGCTTTCCTGATGAGGACACTTTTCATGCAAAGAGATGCATTTTCTTCCCTTGCCCGTTTTCTGTAGCATAACTAAGCAAAATTAAAGTTCCTGTTAAAACTTATTGCACTGTCTGATTTTTATATTCTTTGGAGGTCTTGTTTGTCTGTGCATCAAGTACTAATGGCACCTTCATCAGAGTTTTCTGACATTCACCTTGATGATTGAGTCCTAAGAGCTGTGATGAGACCCCTAAAATGTAATGAAACTAGCCATGGAATTGCCCATATACATGTACATGTATACATTGTACAGTGTACTTATTCTGCCCAATATTAAAGCAGCACATGAGCACATACATGTACATGTACTTACAAGCACAGGAAAATCATGAACCTTAAACAGCTAAAAATTGTTCAGAAATCATTTTGCTCCCACTCTCCATGGACATGATGGAGTCCATTGCTAACTGAACCCTTGTGAGCGTGCTCAACACATTTCAACATTTGGTTTCATTGGAAATATTAAAGAGTTGAGCAATCTACATGCTTTATTATTCATTTAACCTAAGAAGAAATCTTGTCTCAAGCACAATACCGACACTGCTGGCTGGCACTCTAAACTTTGTTAAGACAAGAAAAGTAATGCTGCTGTGCATGTGCCAGTACATACATGCACAGTATGTAATGGATGTCCAACTTAAAGCACTACTTTGGTTTCATGGCCTTCAAACACTACAGGAACCATGGTGCCATTATCTGCATATTTGGCCTGGCTGACTCTGGGCCAGGTGAAGGGTCATCTCCTATCCGCTCCCAACATGTGGGAACAAAAGAGGGCATGTTTTTTAAGGAAATACATGTAGAGAGTCCTTTGGTACATGTACCGACTCACCACATAGGCACGCAAGTTTACGTGCACTTGACACAGAACATACTGAGTACGCAGAGCAATTTTATTCTGGAATGTTTGGTCTCCACACGCATGCCGAACGCGTGCAAGAACCCAGTTGAAAAACTTTTTAACAGTCTGTCTTTCTTTTGCCAGTGAGGGTGCACTTTGACTCACGGTGCATAGGGTAAGGGAGGGGATGGGAATGAGGCAATGCATGAGGGCGGCAGGCAGGCTATTGGTGTTTCACACCCGGCGTGATTCAAACCATGAAAAATGTGTGAAGTCACAGGAAGCTGTAAAGCTCAGACTCTCCACATATTGGATACATGGCAAATGCAGCAAATAACCAGGAGCAGCGTTACTTTCACTTTGAATTTGCTCCCCATTAATGTCATTACACGAGTAAATGAAATATAAACCAACCAATTAGATTAAATTTGAAAAATGTTTACACAAACTTTCCCATACTGTTTAAATGCTTAGCCAATTAACACTTTACAGAGGTCAGTGCCACCTACCTCAGTGTTTTCATGCATAATTACATACATGTAGGTTCAACAATGCACATGATCCAACCAACCATACATGTATGTAAGAATGTAAACTGATAATGGGGCATTTTAAGACTAGCAATGTTTATTGTTTTAGATTCCACTTGTTTTCTCAAAAAGTACATGGATGCCGAAAGGAAAAGAAATATCAAGAGAATTTACAGGGCAATAGGTCACTCACTACATGTATGTTAGATTCCAAATTCTCTTTCATACATGTACATGTACTCAATAGTCATGACTTTTGGATCTGTCTGTTTAATCAAAATGACTTTCAGAGTTTCAATAGCTACATGCATTGTTTGGCATGCACAGGGTTCCTCTAGTTTTCTGTTCTCTCCAAAGGATGCAATCTACATTCAGAATTCGCATCTTGTCATGAACAGAAAAAAGCCCTTTTTAACTTGTTATAGTTGAGCTCTGAAGACAAATGGCACTGCGTTCGATTTAGATGCTTCCTTATTTATTTGAACAGATAAAATCAGAGAAAACATGTTTTTCCCAGAGGTGCTCTTTAAACTTGACTTCCTTGGTTTCCTTTACGCACACGGTGACTTAACGGCTTTGTCATGGCACTACAAACATGGCACTACAAGGTACATGCACTTGTACACTGTACATGTACATAAACATTACACTTCTTTTACTTACAAAACGAGAAATGCGTCCACAATGTTTGCAATTATGATTGACCACTTCAAGGTAAAATTTGATACTGCAAGATTTAATACGCGTATGGGTAATCTGAACCGTTCGATACAGAATTAAAGATGGGCTTTGCTGACAGGGGTATTTACGATGCCGATGCATAGGCATGGTGGGAATTGACTTGCTTTACAGCTCACTGTGCTGTGCTATGTGGGGCTTGTGACGCAGCAATGAGTCAGTGACTGACGTGAAGAAAAAATGACGTCATCACGATATTATCGAATATTGAAATATATTTTCCCCGATATTTCAGTTTTTAAAAAATGGATATCAAACAGGCCTACTTGTACATCCCACCCTTATTAAGTAACAAGTGCAGGTATTATCAACAGCAAACCCTGCAAACCCACCTACATCTTGTAGAATTTAATGAGATCTTCAATGGGGGCTCGGCACAGCGGGCAGGGGTCTCCCCTCTCCTTCAGCTTGGAGCCACACTCCAGGCAGCAGCAGACATGGCCGCAGCGATAGAAGACAGCATTGGGTGGGTTCTCAAAGCACACCGTACACTCGTCCTGGCGCAGCGGGGGTTTGGCAGGGCGAGGAGGAGGGGCCCGCCTGGCTGGCTTGTTAGTAGAAGAGGTGGAACTGAGTCTTGGAGGGGGTGTGGGGACAGCCTCTGTTTCATCCAGGGAGTCAGTAGAGGCTACAGCACCATCAGCCTCATCAAATATATTCAAGTTGATGTCATTGGCCTCTCGGTCTGGAATAGGAGGTGGTGGAGGAGGTGGCTTATTCTTCAGTGCACCTGGAAAATGTAAACCACGCACTTTGGTACATTACACAGAAACCTCACTTTCCACAGCATTAATTCTTCATGTACATGAACACTGTACATGTACATGTATATTAACACTCCTTTTTGTATGCCAACGTTCATGCTGGATAAAGAGCTTCTCTTTCAGTCAAAATCAATAACGCGTACATGTAAACTGCATGGCATACATGTATGTAGGATGTATCAAATAATCCTACCACCAGAGAATGCAGTACAAAGGTACACATACCAACTGGCACTCAGGCAGTAACCAGTTCACATAGATTGAAACTTGCTGCTTCAACCACTGAAGGTGTTGGGAGTTGCCAAAGTACACACTCGAGTTAAAGGACATGTATGTGAGTATGGTATCATGGCAGTATGTCTCCTCAGATTTATCTGAGGAGCAAAATTTGAATTGTTTGAGAATGTTTAAACATTAGAGAAACTGTTAATCCACGTGACTATTTCCCGTAAGTTGGTGGAATATTAATCGTTAATTCTAGACATTCTCACAAAAAAATCTTCCCGTATCCTCCCAAGTACTCCACTGTGCAGGAATCCAATGACACTTTATCTACACTTTTAATTTAGACAAGGTCATTTTCCTTTCCCAAAAATGGCCTAATTTTTTCCATCTCCGGGGGGGGGGAACTTTCAATATGATGAAAGCTCGGGAGGGATACAATGAAATGCTTGATATTCAGAGTCAGGGTAAAATTTGTAGCATACACAGTTTGGTCACTCAATAAATATTTTGGTTTAAACCAATGCTCACATAATTTGAACAATAGTTCAAAGAATATTTCTGTTGATTTTAAATTGCTGCATACAGATTACACAGCCAATACAGTGATTATTGTTGCCCATCCAAAAAGATGTTTATCCCAGAAAAGGAACATCTTATATGTAGTAGTACTAACCTAATATTTTAATTGTTTGTGTAGTCCCGTACAGGTCAAAGAACATCCATAGAGGTGTAGATGTATCAACATGCATCAAAACTTTGTGGTCAGCACCTTCAGGTCCAGTCATGTGGAAGCGTCCATCTCTACCCAGGGTGAAACCTAGGCAGGCCCCCTCCTGTAATGTTTCGTAATCTCGCGACATGACCCAGTACTCCTTGCGGTCGCACACATCCTCTGCCTCGAGGGGCAAGGAGTCTACATCCAGGGAGTTTGGGTCACAAGACGTCAATCCAATGCCCATGTGTCCAATGTAACAATGATTGACCGCTAGAACCTTGACTAGGACTCGTTCGTTGCATTCAACAGGGCGACTGGTGAAGGTGATCCCACCACTGACACTAGTCACCTTGCGGTCTGCAATCACGTTCTCCTCCTTGAGAGTGATGTTGAAGCCGTGGGTGGTATGCAGCGGTAACGACTCTGGTTTGGGTGTATTAGAGCGGGCACTGCTGCTGTGGGCAGAAGATGAGCGACTGCTCCCAGGGATAAAGTCTGAGACCAGCCACAAGGAATCCTGGAAGCCAGAATTCATTGACGCACCTCTTGATGATATCCTATTTGAAGTTGGGAAAGTATCTGTACAAGCAAGCAGTACAGAGAAGACACTGATCACTTTTTTCAAGGCACTTCTACACAATTCCAAATCTGTGCACTGGTCAGATCCAGAGCAAGAAATTCTGTCACAATACATGTACATGTACTATGAATCAGTACAAGCATGAGCAATCATTCTCCTTGTAATACAAACTACATGTACGTGTACAGTACAAACCAGTTCAGTGCTTCAGTAGTTCCACAACATTGAATGAAAATAAAGCTGCAGAGAGTTACTGTACTTTAACCTGTTTTTCTGCAGGTTTATTACATGATTAGTCAGTCGCATGAAAAACCGCCTTTCCCTGGTACGTGTACATGTACCCGTATATTGGAAGGGCACACTTGTAAAGAGAAATATCTCACATGTTAACAAGTACACCACAGCGGTACCTCAGTGTGTGGGCCTCCCAACATGCATGGTACATTTGTAATTCCAGAAATTAGGGGTCCAAAAATGTGACA
>NW_019091727.1:69797-81424 GCF_001949145.1 Acanthaster planci | reverse complement strand
TTTGGCAGGCAATTTGCATCAATTCGTCACTCTTGGAAATAAGAAAATGTGTTTTTAACTTACATGTCCAAAATCTGATGTGGCAGGGACACGAAGAAAAATGGACCCCGAATTTCTGGAATTACCGTTATGTACTGGTACCATGAATTAGTTCATGATGGCACCAATGAATTCTCTGAAAAGCAGTTGACACGTTTTGACACACAACTCCCCCTCCCCTGACCAATATGTGAAATGGTTCAAAAAGGGGCATACCAACAATTCTGACTCCTGTAGTATTGCCATAGACATCAATTACTCCCCAGGTGGGTCTGGTAGTGTCCACCCCATTGAAGAACTCAATGAAGTGTTCCTGGTTCACACTGAAATATACAGTTCCATCCTCACTGAGCACAAAGTTGAGTACATTGCCATGCAAAGCACAGCTTTCCCTGACCGCCTTAGCCCAGTTCCCAGGCCTTGCTGTGAGATCGGGACATGCATACTTGGGAATGCCATTGCTGCGTAATGATAGGGGGTCCTGTGATGTGTAACCAAAGCGAAGCACCCCACTCCAGCCTGCCGTATTTTGGATTAGCTCAAAATGTAGGATCTCCCCTACATGTATAGCCCGGTGGCTAAAGACGAGCGCATTGCAGAAGCTGCCCATGCGGGAAGCAGTCTTGCCATCACCAGACAGCACAATGTTCTTGCCGTGAACCTTGTGGAAGTGGAAGTTACTAAGGCTAGGCTGTTGGTTGGCCGGCTGCAGCGGAGAGTCTAGCGGTTGGATGGCATGATGAGGCCAGCTAACCCTACTCGCAGTGGGTGGTCCATGGCTTTGATTAGGCTTGGGCCGGTAACCACTTGAGGCACCTGAACATGTCCTCCGACGTTCTGTTGTTGTACCTGCTGGTCGAGATCTGATGGACGACTGCTGACCAGTACCTACATGTATACATATTGGAGATTGGACCTGCATAAGTCTATCGTACAAGTACAAGCAAACATACCACACTTGTTTCTGGGTTATCATGGTTATGGTGACAACCCATGTATTGAAAGATGGATGGACTATGTACATGTATGTAACTGTAGGCATAACCAGGGCAAAAAAATTGGAACAAACTGGACTCTGGCCACAAGGCAAACCTTGTCCTGCCTGAAAAAAATGAACACTGATGAAACACATTCTGAGAGTTTCCACTAAATTAAACTGTTCATGGCTCAGGAAATTGGAGCGATAAAATTCCATGAAATACACATTGTAATAAACAAAAAACCTTTCTAAACCAACACATTAACCCCTTGACGACGCGAATTTCTTCCCGAAAGCCGAATCCAAGAATTCCAGCCTCGCTTGGCCACGAAGGCCACCTGCCAAACCACAAATTCTTGGTTTGTGGCCCTGCTTGCTCTGCACGCTTTGAATTACACGGTGAAAAGGCTGATTGTTTGGTGGCATGCCTCTTTTCAAAGTGGGGACTATCGTGAAGCTGGTGATTATGATGCAAATTTGGTCTTTTCATTTCTGGGCTACACACAAAGACGAATTACCATATATACAAGAGCCAGGGTCTGCCTTATTTCACCTTGTTCACTCGAGCGTGGGTCGAGAATAATAGCTGAAAAGCGGGCTGAGGATCTGAATTTTTACGGCGTGTCTATCCCCCTCTCAGCGTGAAGGGGTTAACTGGCATATAACAAATTATTCAAGCAGCAAACTTGGGAACTACATGTACATGTACTGTAAATACCCAGGATATATGTATAACCCCACATTTTAGGGAATCATGGTGTAGCCTTTATCCGACACCCACTACATGTAAGTGTCGGTCATTCTGTTCAATTCTAGCAACTGCTACCTACATGTGTACCTGAGCCATGCCCCAGTAGAGACACAAGCCAAATAAATCAGGCTGGGGCAGTGATAGCCGAGACGAAAGAAGGAATGACACTTCTTATTCTTGGCTGGGACATGCTACCAGTACATGTACAATGTAATTCATGCCTGAGTGTACACAGTACAATTAAAGGAATGCATTTCACTGCAGAATAAGAACAGCTGCTTCATGTGTAGTAGAGAAGGAAGTGATGCACATTACACATACATGTACATGGTCATGTACCGATACATATAGATCATAAAACCATCAAATTACAGTTAAATTGGTTATACTACGCATGCTAGAGGACCCAAACATTAATGGGGACAAATAAGGGAAAATATCAATTTTCCATTTTCAATCGCATTTGGTTGTCATCATACATGTATTTGCTGATTGGGTGTCTGTTACGGTGTGTTCAAGCTCAAAGTAACCCAGAGAGCAACAGCAAACAGTGCAAAACAATTCATTAACTTGATAGACTTGTAATAATGAGTACACAGTAAATTCAAAGAGTGCACACTGAAAATGAAGCGCATCTGAGGTACATGTACCAGTAATTCAGAGCAGCTCTACATGTACATGTATGAGATTGGCTTTATCAGCACAGATAGACGCTTATTTGCACACGGCTATACCAAATTGGCTCACTAGATGACAATGACCATGATGACTCGTTATTCCATCATACTGTACATGTACATGTACATTGTACGTACCTGTACCATACATGTAGGATGCAATATCTACTGGTACTTTGTACCGGTATCATCACTTAGTAAAGTAATTTGCATAAATAATTATCCTTTTCAATGTGGATTTTCATTTTTAATTCAAAGCGTGTAAAAATAAATAAACTGTTTTGATCAAAATTTATTACTGATACATTTAACATGGGTTGCATATTTAGTTTTACTGTTCTTTTTTTATGAGAACAAAACAAGCTGTTCGAATACTGCAATATAAATTTTGCGCTTAATACCAAAGCTGTTACTCATGGCCATGGTTAGGTCCAATTTGATCATGGTTCAGTCCAAGTTGGCATGGGTCCAACTCGGCAGTGGGTACAGGTGCAGGCAACCGTGAGTCAAGTTGTTATGGTTCTGGGTCAATGAGAAACCGAAAAAAGGTCATGAAACAACTAGCATGTGGTGGATTCATAGCAAAAATATACATGTTGGCCTCCCGATCCATTTGGTATATAGCGGTAGACTGGTCTACACTGTACATGTAATTCCCATTTCCTATGGACCAGACTAGTACTAGTCAGCTAGTGAGGCATTTAAAAGACAGTAGCATGTCTAAACTTTTAACTCTGGCCGCTGTGATTTCTCAAAGTCCCCATGTCAGAATGTGGTTATTTATGGCATATTTGGGCACAATTGCAGAATATCCCACAACCTGCATGATAAACATTCCCAGTCAACCTCGTAACTGCATCATAGCCATCCTAGGTTAGTTGCTTTGGACCAGACTTTTCCAGTTGATAACCTCCATTCATTTTGTGTTGCTTTGGCCTCAGAAAAATCCCCATTCATTTTGCATTTAATTTGGACTTGATTTTATCAGCAACTCCAATAGCATAGCCAGTGATTTCAGGGGTGTAATTTCACGTGGCCGGGTACATGTATGCTGCAATACGTGTTTTTGTGATTCACAATACAGTGCACCACCAACAGGTAGTCATGGAGAGGCCTTCTTGCAGTGCATTATGGGATAGTCGACAGAGTCTCATTCACTAACTGCACTGCATGCAGCAATTTGAATTTTTTCTGAACGTTTGTTTACATGTACATGCATCTTGATTGATTTTGCTTATTGCAAATAAGTGTTGGGTAATCAAAATGACGGTTGTGTCATGCGGGGAAATCATCAATAAATCTAATATCCACAAATTACAAGTGCGCTTAATCGCAGCAGCATGTCTACCGTGTTGACTGCAACAAACTCTCGGTGGCATCTGTATTGTGAATAGCCTGTATAAAGAACCTCTGCCTATGTGTACATGTACTCCCAAATCAAAATTGGTCAACTCATACCCGGGTTAACTTGCAGTGTTGTAACAAGTCACTTGATTAGGTAAGTTGGGTCGCGTCATTTTAACATTATAACTCTAGTCAAGTCATTAGGTCAAGAAGTCAAGTCAGTCACTTTGTGTAGTCGAGTCGAGTCAATTATCGAGCTCGAGTCAATTTGAGTAACAAAGTTTGAACAAAAATACAATAAAAACACAACTACACGTGAGTCGTAATTCGGTACTTTTTTTTTTCATTTAGCATGTTTAGACATACTGAAACTAAATTAGGGCTCTTAATTTTCTTGAGACTTGAGTCTTATAAGCTTGCACATGTACTTGAGTCAAGTCTCCATGAAAGATTCCAGTTGAGTCACCATTTGGTCCCAGAGACTCAAGTCAAGTCAAGTCATTTTAATTAGAAAAAGATTTTCCTCTTTACTGTTTGAATTCAAATCTGTTGAAAAGTGTCTTTGTGGTGAACAATTTAAAAATACATGTATGTACATGTATTATTGCATTTGCATTGTACACAAGCAAACTTGTTTCTGCTGCCCTGAATAAATCATAACATGTACAGGTGCATGTAGGTGACACGTTCAAGTCCATCTCCAATCAATTTCCTTGTTCATCTGGTACAATGTACATGTATGCAGCTAAAGTCAGTTTCCTTGTATGGGTTGTTTAATTAATTTGAATAATTTTTTTAAATGTGATCGAATGTGGCTATGTTTGAGGTTAGTTTCTTTTGGGGGAAAGGGGGGTGTTCAGTCGATCAATGACAAGAATTGCTGTAATGTCATTTACGCTGCTGTCCATTCCACTTTCTTTCATTTGAAACATTTTCTTCATGTTCTTCCTGATTGCAGGTAGGCTCTTGCACAAATACCTGATACAGTGTCCAACAACAGGAAGAAAACAATTTATCATGATCAGAATTGTTCAGGATGTTGCAAGTTTTTTTCTAGTTTGGAACTGTGACAAACAGCATGCAGGCCAGAAATGCCATGTAACGGTTGTATTTTAATCATACAATAAGGCTAGCATAGGAGTTAACCAGTACAAGCACGTTTTCCTTCCTCCATGGTACAAGAGAGTTACCCCAGGAGAGTATGAGTAAACCAGGTATGATGCGCAGTTGTTTTAACCCCAGTATGCATGTAAATTGAACCAAAATCTCCCAAATTTGAAATTTTTCATCAAAGACTTGCATGACATGAGCATGCATACATACTGAATGATGAGGCCTACCATGCCTACTATAGAGTACAATTGGATAGATTAACGTTAACTTCAACATTCACATTTTGCCCATCTTACAACATGTACCTATAATTTACAAACCCATGAAACATGGAAAAAAATCCATAAAATTCTCTGGAACTATACTAGGCGTTATAGGCCCTACGCATAGGCATGATCACGGAGGAATACTAAAATGATGTAGGCCCTTAGTATTCTCATGGTCAGGATAACGTCACTAATTCTTGATTCTTCTCTGTGATTGGTCCATTGGTCACCATCCCATATGTTTCTTATATTTCACATTCGAAACTCAGAGGCAAAATACACGTAGTGTTGCGGTCTATGGGGAAAATCTGACTTATCAACTTAACACTTGACCTTTCCATCAAATATGCCTGAAATTTCACAGTTTAGGCCTATGTGCTATGAATATCTCCAACACTGTACCAAAAAAAAGCATGGTTTAAAAACAAGGAAAACAAGCAAACCCCTGTACAAAGTGAATGGAGAGTTGCTCCTTTGCCCAGACGTAAGTGTAATAAATGGAACGGTTTACAGTCACTTTGCCCCATTTCCACGTCACCCTTAACCACTTCACCCCTAACAACCACTTCCTCCCATCCCCACTTCACCCCATCTCCACGTCGCCCCATCTCCCAATCCCCATTTCGCCCCATTTCCACTTCGCCCCGATTTCACTTTACCATCTGTGCTTGATTGTGTTACAAGCCTCTTCAAAAAATGGTTGAGAGGGGAGTTCCACAAACAACATGAAGTTATTATAGAAAACTCTACGGCATTAAATTAATGTCGACTGTGTTGTCCATTATAGTGAATTAATACATATGGTTGGACTAGTATCGGGGTTATTTCTCATCACGTACATGAATAGACTGGTTGCCACACTCCATCCTGCATTCTCTTACATGGGTACGGCACGGCGGGAACCAGCACTTTGCTCACGTGATTTTACCACAGCAACAACGAAACACAAAGAAAACTTTTATTTTCTAACTTGCCAATAAAAATTTTAGGGTCTCGCTGAAAAATTTCGGTCCAGCGGTCGGGAAATCAGAAGCATTGTTTTGGCCTCTGAACATGCTGAAAGTTGGGTTTTGTCTGATTTTTATTTGGGTACTCAAACTGCAAACATTACATGTTTTTACTTGTTATTTGTTGTTGCATCTACATCATAGGCCTATGCCTATCTGTTACTAAAGAATAGAATGAACAATAATCAATGGGGTGAAGTGGAAATGGGGTGAAGTGAAAGTGGGGCGAAGTGAGCAACACCCGATGGAACACTCTCCAATAGCGAAAATTACATGCTACTATATACACGTACATGTAGGCCTACGTGACAAGTATTAACCATATTAATGTACATCATACATGTACCTCTATTGGTGCTGTTGGAATTCGACACCGATGTTGATGAAGTGCTCTGACCCATACTGTTCTGCTGAGCAAAAATCAAACTAATTCAACCAAAAAGGTGTTTGCCATGTTCACACTAGGCCTTGGCCTACTTCCTTTCATTCACCATGTTCTACAAAATCATAATACAGAAAACAACACGTTAAGGCACTGTATCTTATCACGGCGATGTACGTCCAAAATCAACTGACCACATACAGGTTGTCTGCATCTGTACAGTGTACATACATGCTACGGCTCGAAATAACGTGTGCTCTAAGGCCTGACGAAGTCGCTAGCTCGCATTAGGCTAGTGCATACGGCTGACTGAGAGCGCCACCATGCATCCTGATGGATGAGATCATCTCATTAACTTTAAATCACAAAAGCATAAATTATCATAATTTATGCACGTTTTGCAATTTATCATCACAGGGACTGATAACAATTATTTAGGAATGATTTTCCGAAGCCCTGCTTTAGCCCCATACCTGCAACATCACAGGAAACAGATCATCACGCTGAACAGGTTGAGGTAAGTAGCCAGCATAGTTTTTGCGAGTTAACCTTGAATAAAACCTGGTACACTGAGTTCTCCATACTAAAGACACTGTCGTTGCTGTACCTCGTGATTCGGGGCAAGATTTTGCTTGGTTACACCATAGACGAAGGACACAGAAGGAGTTACAACTCTGATACTTCAAAGTGGTCGATGAGCATTGCTGCCTAGTCAGACAAACAATAGTAAACTTTCCATAAATGTCCGATTACTGCCTGCCGTACAAGTGGGCTACTACTATCCTAGCAATATTTGGTGTGCTTTGTTTGCAATTACATGATCATCTGCTTGCCCTGAACAAGGTACTCAGTTACCGAAAGCTCGGCAATCATATATTTCAGAGCACTGGTTTAATCTTATATTCTTGTCGATATCAGTTTTCAAAGTCTTTGTATGAATTTGGCTAATACGGGCCCGCCACCAACAAATGTTGACTCGGACCAGCACTGGACAGTCAAGCTCACAACAAAGATGCGCTATTTCATCACAAGGAGTGTTCGTGAGATCTAATAAAATACCTTTTTGTCTAAATGCCGTAATAAAAATGATTCAAATAAAACACAGCATCTTATAAACAACTTGGCTATTTATTCTCAAAATAACTGCAGAAGAAAGAGTTCGACATGGGCAACGACTGCACATGAACACTTAGGGCACACTGCCCAATACACGCAATTGCGCAAGCATTAAATTTGATGTTGTCAGAACATACCAAGCACCAACGATGGCATGAATATTCAACTTATTATACTGCGGTACCCAACTTTTAAGGATGCAGATTACAAGTGAAAAATTGCGGCGATGATCATGCGTTACAAAGAGGGCTTATGGTTGTGAAACAGGTGGTGCCGCGCTCTGCCTATATGGACATAACGGGTATGCATGCCGGAGGGCGATGTCGTAGCCCGGGCAGTTCAAACTCCTTCTGGATCCTAATTCCTCCTTGGTTATAAAAAATATAAGACGCCTTGCAATTTCAATGGATAACGATACAAAGGAACCAGTAATTCCAGAGATGGTGGTCGCTATGCAAAAGCTCGTCCCGAATAAGGAGGTATAGCAAGAGTGCCTTTAGTCTGGGAAATTCAAATTGTTAGTTTATGTGCAATCAGATCACTCAGTGTACCAGATTTTATTCAAATTTAACTCGCAAAAGGCTTATTGCAATGCATTCTATATATGTTGCATGCAGGCATTGGCGCATGACCATGGGTTTGCCACTCACGCTTTTCGCACGGCACAGACAAACATGATGTACGCTGCCAGTTTCACGAAGGAAATCACTGACCAAGGTACCTCACATGAAAAACTTGCTTTCCAAACCCAAATACCAAGACGCCAAACCAGCTCTTGAGCCTATCATCGAGGAGACAAAGAAAAGAAACAAACTAATACGCTTAAAAGACAAAAGTAAACTGGCATCAGACAGCGATGACAAGAAAATCCGGTCTGCGCAAGCAACAGCCCCCCGCAAAACAGCGACAGATCCGTCAGTTGGCCGCATTACAATTAACTTCGGTAACCACCTCTGTGCATGAGTTCCTTGCTCCACTTACTTTTTTCGCGGCCCTAATTCGCAATTCAACAGATCTTCCGGGAAGCCCATGCAGCTACTAGCCAAAACAGACGTATCTAGCTGTTTCTGCCGCTGCGGGCGAACCGGGCATTGGACTGAGACGTTCGTGCCCACTCAGGCGGCGAGTTTCTGCTTCTTCAGCCCCAGCAGTATAAGCATAGTCTTGGTAAAGGACCACGAGCAAAATGCAAGTTCGTCATATTGATTACTCGCCACAGAAAGACACCCTGTGCACAAATTCTGTGAGACTGGTCGGAAAAATTCTGTTTTCTAAGTAAACGACTCCGTATATTTTCCCTCCTAGCTTGAACTTTTCTGGACATGTTTTTGCTTTTTGACTGCTACACTCTCAGAACGTTGGTTAAAAATTTTATCCAACTTGGTTAAAAATCTAACCAACCATGTATTTGCAGGTGAACAGCTCAACAGTTGGTTAAACCGTTAATCAACCGAGGTTGGTAAAACGTTAGCAAGTAGTTGGTTAAAAAATTAACCAACTGCTGGTTAATTTCAATTTATCCAACCCATTGGGTAGTTTTAATTGGGTAAAAAGTTACCATTGGTTGGTTACAACCAGATAGTTGGGCAAATGATTTTAACCAACTGGTAATTAACATCTTATCGCATATTGGCTATTTTTACACCTTTTTAATTGGGTATATTTAACTAACAGTTGGTCAACAAAGACAGTTGCAGGATGTAATGAATAAATAAAAATAAAAAACGGCAAAACGGTAAAAACGGAGAAATTCTAAAAATAAAACGTCCTGTGTGTTAGCCGTAATTTTTTTATTGTATACTGAATTATTAGCATTCAATAATTGATTCCGAACTGTTTAACACCTGAACACTTTCAACATTGTTATTTAACTTCTTTATGACGAATTGTGGGATTTACGTTTGATTAGCCTTAATTGGCTTAACTCTTAATTATTACAAAAATAATACACAAAATTAACATTGCAGTTTCCCTTGGTCGTAATTCTGGTCAAGGGCACGTGTTTTGTCATTGGCTGAATGCAGGTTGTGGCATGAGTTTGAGACCATCCTGTTGGGTAATGGTGCGTGTGCTCCTGAGGGAAGGCACTTTAAATTTGCCACTCATTGCTTCTCTCCACACAGGAGTAAATGGGTACGTAGGGTACGTAATGTGATGAAAGAAAGAAATGCAATGTTGAGAAAATTATGTCGAAATATGTGCCATTGTTTTAGCATAATTATTACAAAATGACCAACTTAACACAAATCCATTTATTCACCTATTATTCTATCTTGTTCAATTGATATGGTTTAAATTCAGAAATACCATAAATAAATTTGGCACAGCAAACCATACACGAAAAGATGACATAACCTGCGCATGTCAATTATAATAGAATACTTATTTCTTGTTACTTTAAAAACAATTTAGGAAATACCGAAATTCAACTTACAGCAGCATAGGCCTGTGCTGGTATAATGATTGATGGTATAATTAGGCTAAAACATTGCTTCAATCGCATTATATCCATATAAGAAATTCCCCAAATAAGATAAAAATCTAAATGAGCGCTTTTGTAATCAACTTTATAGGCCAAAAAAATGAAGCATTCTGTTTCTGGTCATCAGTTGGATTCAAGGGGGGGTCGACCATGTCACACAGATAAATTTTAACGATTTAAATAAGTATGTGGAATGCAATCGTTTTAATATCATAGAAATTACTTTGCAGTCAGCAATTTATTTATTGAACAAAAATGTTACATGGCATTTGTTGACTTACACGATGCTTAATACTCGGTGCCCATCGCACAAGAACATGGTTTTGTTTTGTTTTTTTTAATTTCAACATCTATCAATACACAAGCCTCCCAAATGGGTTTACCCCAGATCCATGTGTATTCACCAAAGTCATGAAACCTATTTTTCTGCCTTCAGAGGTCAGGAATTACAGTTTGTTGCATGCATTGTTGATTCTTGATTGTACATTCAATCATATGAGAAACGTTGCAAGAATGGCTAAGCTACATGTACAATGTACAACTGATGAACCAAACATACAGGGCTTGTAAACCACGATCAGGATTTTGGGATTTTCACCAAAAGTGTCAGTTGCATTTACAGCGAAATAAAGCTGAAAAGCAAAAAGCTCTCTCGAGCGGCCAGGCGAAATTGTGATGAGAGAAAAAAAAGAGTTAAAAAACAACATTCCAAGCCACCCTTCTCGTTTGCCTCAGATTGCAGGAAAAAGGCATTTTCATTTCGAATATTCAAGGTTGGGGTGGGGGTAGTGATACCCCATTTAAGTAAAAAGCTAGATCCGCTGCTGAACAGGTCAACTCTAAGAGAAGTGACTCAAGTTGTGGCTCAAGACAAAATAGTGTGTAAACCTGGGGTAATAACGAAGAAACTGATAATTTAGTTCAAGCCGTGAGTTTACTCTAAGCCTCAGGAAGATTCTAAAACAGGTAGTTTTCAATACCTGTCACAAGTCAGTGATATTTTACGCCAAGTGTTTGATTAATTTAAAGACACAAACTGTATGTTGCCAAGTTGGCCAAATTTCCTTATATGCCCTTTTATGCAAAGTAAGGTGGGGTCCTGTATGGTTCACACCTGCATGGGTACACACCAGGCATGGGGACCTGAATAGTGTTTTATAGTGCCTGCTCACTGAGGCGTTGTCCAGCAGTGATAGCCTAAAATACTGGGGTGTGGTTCTGGGGGAGAGACACTGACAGGCCTGTGGTGCGATAGCACAAGTTTGAGCGATAGCTCTCAAGCCAGAATTATATTAAGTTTCGACCTTGTCAATGTGGATTGAAAATCCAGTGTTGGCGGTAGCCATAAGTGGGGAGAGTGATTTGCTGCCCCAAATTCTCAGGAGAAAAGTTTAGAGGAAGGGCAAGCTGTGACAATTTTCAGTGTGATATAAGACCTCAGGAGCCAGTATATACTGTAAGTGTTCTTTTT
>NW_019091727.1:28112-58116 GCF_001949145.1 Acanthaster planci | reverse complement strand
GGACTAGGACATCATATCCCCACCAAATTAAGAAAAGCTGTTTGCCCTCAAGAGAATGTCACATGTTACAGGGCACAGCAGATCCCAAGACATGCCCTGAATGACCCGTCCAGGTCCACATGAAAATTTCTACGGGTGTGATGGCAGTCATTCCATTTATTAAAATGATAGATTAATTTAAATTCCACCGTAAATATGCATTGTTTTTTACTATAACACCTCACCCACAGAACAACCTTATTGCAAATTTATCATTTTTAAAACTTGTGACTTGAGGTACTTAAGAATGGGAATAACTACTAGTATGTGCTCGGCTGGTCTTAAACATTTGTTAAAACCACTACAAAAGAATGGGTGCTGATTTAATGTTCCTTGCTACATGTACTTGCTCATTGTGTTCTGTGCCATCTTACCTAGCGGCTAGTACATACCGTGCGTGTGCATGTCTCCATATAAGGTCATTGTTTATGACTACTTGCAACAAGAATATGCCGTAAAATGGCTAGAGGGGTGATTGAAAAAAATAATTTAAAATTGTTGAACAGAATTGCTGAAATTTTCTAACTTCTTGACATTTTTCACACCAAAGGCATTTACAAGTAAGAATTTGTGAATACCTCAGACACTTTTTTATTCCTGTTAGTGGAAACGCATCACGTAACCTATATTAACATTTGATAATGCCCGCTGAGAAATGATAATGCCCACTGCGTAACTCACACGCTGGCACATGTTACGAGACAGCCTATTCGGGTCTGATTGGTCAGGAGTCTGTGCACACGACGCACCACACGCATGCCAAGCTCATTGAAGGGGATTATGTTGGACAACTTTCAAAAGGAATATACCATAAAATGGATGGGGTGTTCGGGAAAATGAAAATAAAGTTGTCAACAAAATTGTTGTAAGTCAATCATACGTTGATTTCTTTTGACTCTCTGGATAACAAGGTATTTATAAATGGGAATAAATATGTACTTGGCCAGTCTTAAACTAACGTTGAAGGCCTTGCTCAGGAGGAAGAATGCTGATAATACCCTTGCTTGCGGCTTTGGCATCAGTAACGTCCATTCTCCAGAGCTGGTCTTATACAGATGTTTAACCCCTTGACGACAGAAATTTCTTTCCAAAAGCCGACTCCGAGAATTCCAGCCTTCTTTGGCCACGAAGGCCACCTGCCAAACCACAAATTCTCGGTTTGTGGCCCTGCGTGCTCTGCAGGCTTTGAATTACACAGTGAAAAGGCTCATTGTTCGGTGGCATGCGGCTCTACTCATGCTTCCACATTCCTGTTGCCTCTTTTCAAAGTGGGGACTATTGTGAAGCTGGTGATTATGATGCAAAGTCTGTCTGTTCATTTCGGGGCTACACACAAAGGCCAATCACCATATATACAAGAGCCAGGGTCTGCCTTCTTTCACCGTGTTTGCTCGAGCGTGGGCTGAGAATAATAGCTGAAAAGTGGGCTGAGATCTCAATTTTTATGGCTGCTCTAGCCGTCGCGGCGCAAAGGGGTTAAGACCAGTTGAGCTCATATTTATTACCTTATGAATATGCTTTTTTGCCTGTTTCAAAATAATGGTTTACACCAGCCAAGCACACATTTATTCCTTATTTAACTAGGGTAAATCCCTGTTCTCTCTAGGGTGCTGGGGGAGAAGACAAGCAGGATATGTTCAGGTATAGAGGTGGGCGGAAAACCAAAAAAATATTCCAGGGAGAACCACAGAATCAGGCAGGAACTAAGAAACCAATCCACATGTCAGCTTAGTTGGGATTTGAACCTGGTTCACAGTATATGGTGTACCATTGTGCAAAATTGGCTACCTGAAAACAAGTTTCACAAACTCTGTCAAGTTAGAGCGATACATATTTTTATTTTTAGGTTGATCTTGTGTGACTTTTGTACCATTATCCTGGAAATGCATTGTAATATTCTCATATTGGCTGTTGTGTCCTCACAGAAAGAGATGATGTTGTCACAAACTATTTCAACAAACGCAGCAAGCGCAGTGGGGTCCTTTCTGTGTTTGACATGCTGAGAGACACGCTCATCCCTGAAAGGACGAAGCGCTTCTGAGAAGTCAACTTACAGTGGAGTAAAACTCGGTCATCTGAGTGTTACTATCATAAGGCACTCTTGCCAAGTATCCAAGATACATGTACTCCTAAGCTTGGTGTAAGCCCAGATAGCGATGGGAGCATATGAAAAAGAAGTTTATGCACAACACAACCATTCAGGGTCATTGAAGTATTTGAATTCTAATGTACCTTGTACAAAGTTTCCAGTTGTGCATATATGCATGGCTATAACATTTGCACGGTGATCTTTCTTAGGGAACAGTGGCTGTCGTTTGTGTAACTTGGGGTTTGGATTTGTGCCTTATCTCACTGCCTTGGTTGGTGTATACCACAGAGCTACATGTATATTACATTAGTAAAATGCTGTCTCCTCTTTTCTTGGTGATACACTTTTTGGCGCCATTCTTGGTGCAGTTATTTTGAATTCATGTGTGTGTTTGTTGAATGTAATAAAATAAGGAATGGAATGAATTCCAAGTGATGTACTCTGGTACAACAAATGCAGATACATGTAGCGTGTAAGCACATCAATTAATTAATAAGGCATTAGGTAGTCTCTGTGAAATTTGTCTGCTGCACAATGCGCACAGGTTTGCTTTATGTACACCAGGCAAAACAAAACGCTCATTTACTGTTTAAACATTTCAGTTTGGGGGTATCAGCTTTGTTGACACTTTGTTTTAGAATACAAATGCATGCAGCTGTACAAATGTCATGCAAAAATTTGAGTTTTCCATATGATTTTGCACATTTGTGGATGTAACCAGCAGGCTTCACTTTCCATGGTGAGTTAGCGCTCTTAAACTAGTGATGTCATATACCTTGATGGTGTATGCTTAAATGCATTCTATGCACGTACTTGCGTCTTCAGTAAATTGTACGGACATTTTTTTTTCCTGCTTATTTCTTATTCTTGCCACCTAAAACGCTTGACTGGAATTGTTGCCATGTGTGCTAAAGAAAAGATGCGGCAAGCAAAAGTAGCCTAACAATTTGTATAATTGATGCTTGAGTACTTGTGTATGTGTTCTCAAACTGTGCTTCCTTAATACGTTACAATTTAAGTTCTAAAATAATAATTCCCTTTCAACTGGTGAATCATAGTTTCAGGAATAGTTCCCTTACATGAACAGAACATTGCTGTAGTTCTTTGTGAATGTTTAGCTATTAACGCCTGCTGATCTACGTTTCTGAGACACTTTCCACACTGGCGTTTGTGTCAGTTGTAAACTTATATATTGATATACACTGTACAGTACGTATACAAACGTGCATTTTTTGACAAAGCCTGAATAAAACATATCATTATGGGCTGTTTATCACTGAATTACTTGTTCCAATACACTCACGGCCACACCACAAAAATGGAAGTTCCATTCCATGGTCTCAAACTTTCTGAATTCATTCATGTAGGTGATGCAGGGCTTTATTCAAGTGATTGAGGGGTTTTCCTGGTGGTAGAAAACAAATTATGAAGGTTTAACACATATATAACGGAAGGAATAATTTAATTTGTTGGTCAATCTAGGAGGTGTAGGTAAGTAGAATGGAATGTTTTGTCAGTCACCCAATGAAATTGTTTTTGCATTGTGCTAGCTAACATTCATCACGTGTATAACGCATGCTCTGACTCATCAATAGAAAAGATGTGGCTCCAAAAAGTAACATGGAGAATAGAGTTTTACAAGGTAAAACAGATGGCCAGGGACTAAGATGCTCTTGCTTTTGCAGGATTTCAGGTATTTCTAGAACTTCAAATTTAGTGGGCAATGAGCACATTTGTCAGCATGTTATAAAAGTTCTTGTGATCTTGTCAGACCCCATTGACTGAATGTCCTTGCATAGTAAATCAAAGTAATTCTCTTGTTGAAATTTAAAGTTGTCTTGATTTGATGCACATTTACTTGTAATCAAACAGCTGTGAACTACTGCAGCAAACACGGCTTCAACCCGTGAAATGGGAACATGTTTACATATGTTTAATATTTGACATTGCTACCCAGAGGTACACTATCCTTGGGGGGAGGGGGTATTTGAGAGATGTCACAATTTTGTACCTGTGGGGTTGAAAGTAAAAACTTGAACACTTGTTCCTCATTTACCATGCTTAAGGGAATTATTGTACTGTTGGATTCCATGGAAACATTTTGAGTTTGAAGCATACATAAGAAATGTTGAATTATTTTGAGAAGTTTTTGAATTGTTAAAACTTGTCTATATTCTCATGTATTTCCCAGATGTATTCCGTTCAGATACATGTGCATGTATGCCAAGCATGGAGAAGCATTTACACCCGTAGCTGCCACACATGTAATAGGATTTATGTATGTATTTATAATTTACTATAAATACACATTTTGTGCTCAAGGATGAACAGTGAAAATGGGCACAGGAAGAACCCTTTTCTCAAGTATGTTGTGGTTCAATGGCTTCTAGAGTTTTAAAACAAGTGCTTTGAAATGAAGTTTTTATTGTCAGTGTCAGTACTGTAAAATCTGATGAACTTTATTACATGCAAGTGGTAAATTGCTGCTATGCAGATGGAAGTACATGTAAATAGATCTTTCTGCTGTAGTATTTGGATGATGCACAGACATCAAAGATGTCAAGGTTTGCAAAATTTTATCGAAGTACAATGTACAAGCACATGAGTAGCTTCATAGAAATGTTGGTTGAACTTGGAAAAGACTTTGGAATTAATGTACCTGATTTTGGAATGTTATCAATCCTTCATATCAAGGGTGCCATGGTTACATTTCAGCCACTAGACAAAACAAAATGCATGTACCTTACAGACCTGCAACATACATGTACATGTAATGACGTTACAGTGACATTTTGTTTAGATGTGCATTTTATTCCATCAAGAATGCACACATGGGAACAAAGTACGGTGTCCTTTCCAAGAAGTGGCTAAAGCAACTCATGTAGACGTTGCACTTTACTGTACCTTTGCACACGTATCCATAGTGGTCATGTCCCTGTATGATGCACATTTATAGTCAACTCCCATTATAGCAAAGTTATAAGGGTCCAGGCAAATGACTGTTTTTTAGCCAGCACTGTGTTGTAAAAAGAGTGGGGAAAAAGGAAACAAAAGAACTGAAGAAATTAGGATTCTCAGAATTCACTCTTTATATCGAGAGTTGACTGTATTGTACAGTGAATGAATATCTCATTTCACAAACCTGGCCAGAGAAGCATGCAAATATTGACTGCTGTGAGTGGCATAGCAAAACCAACCTCTCAAGGTGACCCATTGGGAATTACAGGTATATTTAAGCTTGTAAAAGGCTCTAGAAGACAGTTTGTGTTTTGATAAGTTCATCTCATCCATGGATTCTGGTTTAGAGACTTTTGTTTCAGCAAATGTAAAACTGATGCAAACTAGTCAAAGCTCCTTAATGTGAGCATTTTTATACAATATTCTTCTTTTAACGAGGTAAACTTTAGGTCTCAGTCCTAATAAATTGTTCTTCGTTGTTTTCAGGTACATGTACATGTACCTCTTACTAAGAGGTGTGACTATTTGAAATTAAAAGAAGAATTTTCCAGTTCCCCCATAAGATGTTGCACCCAACTCGTCTTGACAAGTACACGGTATGTACAATTCACAAGCACTCCTCTATGACATAAATGCAGATGTAAAATTGCTATTACTACAGCACAAGTTGCTTTTACTGATCTCCACGAAAAATCCTGATATTTCAATAGGTGTGAAAAAGCACCGTCCCCCCCCCATTACCACTTAGGAAACAATACATTATGCAGATTTTTCCCAATGATTGGAATTGCTGAGACTACATATGCTGTCCCCTCTGTGTTTGGAGATCAGTGGTTGCAGTGCCATGTGTTTCCAAAATTAAGGCGCTGTGGAAGCCTTGCGGGAGGACATGGTAAAATTAAAATTGTAAGAATAGCAAAAGCCATGTAATGAACTCTCAGCTAGTTTGGACTCACTACCTATGATTGAGGTGTCTTTGTTTTCTACTTCCTGGTTACCAGTTCAAAAAGGCTGTTGATACCTTTTTACATGATCATAAGTCAAATTACCAACAATTTGGAGGTGACTGGTTTCAATAAAAGTGCTTGGCAGTAAGCCAATTGGTAAATTGTTCATAAATGCATTGAATTTATAAGCAAAGTTTGGTTTCACAATTAAAATAAAAAACATCTGAAATTGTGTCATCTATGATTGACATCACAGTAATAGTGCCCTCTGTTGTCCAGAGAAGCATGGTCAGTTTTAAATGTTTAAAACGGTGCTGTTTCCAATACATGCGGCTCAAAAGGGTCATCCGATAGTTTTCATTTATTACAAGAATATAAAATTGCATGAAAAGCATGCAATAAACAAAAGTCATTGCGTGAACGCTTGAAGCATAATTAGCAACAGCTTTTTGGATTCTTGATTCTAAACAAATAATGCTTCAGGGCTGGCCAGCTGTACAGTATATGGAAGCTTAAGTAAGGAAAATATCTCATTTTCACCTCAATGCTGAAACTACATTTGTTTGTTTACAGTAATACTGATACAAAACTTTAATTACCATGCAAAGTTTCATTGACTAAATGCATAATATAAACACAAATGATGTGTTTACTATGTAAAAACACTGCATTGAAATGACAAACATTTGTAGTTTGCAGTTGATTGTAAGCTGTCACTGTCAGTGACTGTGGCAAAAAGAAGTTCAGATATTTAATTCATCACATGACTTCAAAAGAGTACTTGTAACTGTGTCCTTCAATCGGAGGAAATCGTGGTGGCTTAGATAATTCCTTCATCATCTTAGCAACCCTTTCTACATCAATGTTGCCTGAGCCACTAGACTCCTCGCTGTGACCGGACCGAGAGCTGGCATGCGTCTCCAGCAAGAGTCTAGAATTACCAGGAAACAGTCGAGAGTCCAGGCTGTCTGAGATGTGTGCGTACATCTCTGACTCGGTCTTGACATCACCAGTGAACAGCCGCCGGTGCTGGGCGTCAATGATATTCTTGCACTTGAACTCCAGCGGCCGGTCATGGGGCGAAGGCTTCTGCTCAATCACCCTTTCTACAACGTCCTGTGGCAGGTCAGGTATCACAGCCGTTTCCATGCACGGCCTTGTTTTGCCATCAGGTACGTTGACAAATGCCACATGAGGACTATGCTTTCCATCCCGTTGCTGTGCCACATTCTTTTTGTTTGGTTTATGCTTTGCCAACACGTCTGAAACTCTTCCCTTCTGCTGAGGCTTGCTAGTACGTGGTTGATCCCTTGGTGGACTTCTTTGCTTGCCTTGAGTCATGCTGTTTGCTTTATACATCATATTTTTAGTGGTTCTAGAATCTCCCATTTTCAGTATTATGTCAGGTCGAGATACTCGTTTCAGAGGAGGCCCAATCGGCTTCGGTTGAAGCCCCTTCTCATCAAGCCAATTCGTGAAGGACAAACTGCCGTAGAATTCCTTATGTGCCAGCTGGGATTCCTCTGCGTCCCTGTCATCATCCTCTTTCAAGGTGCGAAGGTGTTTCAGTTTCTCCATCTCACCAGCCTGATAATTTTTACCTTGCCTCCAGCTTTCAGATGCTAGAATCCTGCAGAAACATAAAAGGAAAATGTTTTAAAGCCATTTAGTATCACAGCAATGTGCTTCGGACTCCTCACTTGCGACAGCGCAGAGAAAGGCTTGCCCCGCAGTTGAACACCATATTGCTTTTTTTTTATCCAGCAGTACTATGGTAGTGGTAGCATGCTCTGCTGTTGTGCTTGGCAACCATGGAATTACCGTCTAGGTTTGCACATTTTTGATAAAAATAATACCGGTGCATACCATGTGTAAACACAGGTACATGCATACAATATGCCAATCTTGAAGGGTTACAGAAATAGAAAACATTTAGTTCGCGTGAAAAATTTCAAAATGACAATAAACAGCATTTCAAAAACATCATAAATTTAATGTTTACCCCATTAATTGTGACCCCAAAATAAATAAAAAGATCCTGCTCTACCCCATCCAAAAAAATCCCCATTGGGCCGTCCGCACTCCCAGGCTGACGTCATCGCCAGAATAATGTATGTGCAGTAGTGTACATTGCAGTGCACAGTGCATGTACAGTATACATGTACATAGCGTACACTACATGCAGTATTGCATGCAATAGATGTTTGATGTAGCTAGGCCCGCAGGCAAACACTGTCTCAGTTCAAGGTAGAGATTAAAAGACACAGTCCTACCGTTTATTTCTTGAACTGAAACAGTGTTTGCCCTGTTGGCCAAGCTAGATCAAACACAACGCGGTCTATTGCGTCTGATACTGCATGTACTGTGCGCTATGTACATGTACACTGTACATGCATCGTTCTGGCGATAACGTCATCCAATCAGCCTGGGAGCGCAAACAGCCAAAAGGGGATTTTTTTTGGGGGGGGGAATCATAGGATCTTTTTACTTATTTTGGGGTCACCATTAATGGGGTAAACATTAAATTTACGATGTTTTTGAAATGGTAACGTATATGTATTTATTGTTATTTCGAAATTCTTCACTTAAACTAAATGTTTTTTATTTCTGTAACCCTTTAAGGAAAGTTACGGCTAGGAACGAATCATCAGTGGTTCAGTCAAAATAGTCAACAATTTACACACACCTGACACTCCACTGTACTGCACGCCAGACAACTTCCTTCAAATTATTTCTTTTGACACTTACCGGGCACATTTCCTGTGACCCCAGATCTTAGCATAGTCAAGTGGTAGATGGCCCTTGTTATCTTGCAAGTGAATGGCAGCGTTGGAGTTGATCAGTGCCTCTAGGCACTTGACACTACCCTCTATAGCTGCTTGGTGAGCAGGTGTTAAGTCATCCTCATTTACACTGAGGAAGAGCAAAAGAAAAGGAACAAAATAAATTAACAAGGCAACCCGTGCAGTTACACTACCTATGTACATGTATGTTACCTACCCTGGGAATGAATCTGATGTCATGCTTATTGACTTGAATTTAGAAAAAAACAAAAAGATACATGTAAATATTGCTTGAAAAAATGGGGGCAAATATCGTCAGTAATATTTTTTGATTGTTGCAGTGTATGCTCTGGTTTATTCGTGCCCGGACTTCTGGCTGAAAAGGTGCTACAAGTTGGAAATAGATTTGTTTTGAACAGTGTTAGACCCCTCGCCTTCCCATCCACTCTGTCCTCCTCCATATTAGTTTATGGACTTACAGTGAGGCATCAGCCCCTTGGTCCAGCAAATACTGCACACAGCTGAGAGAACGTTTGCCAGTTCTGCTGTTGATAGCAAGGTGGACTGGTCTCCAGCCCGTGCTGCTGGGAAGGTTAACATCCACCTTGTATTTCTCCACCAGGAGTTTCAAACATTCCAGTCTGCCGTGGAGTGCAGCGAGATGAATGGCTGCTAGACCCTAGTTGAAAGCAAGATTGAACAACATAAATTGAAACCTATCTAACAATTCAAGGACTGTTCAAAAATATGTTGGCGCTTAAAAGAGTTGACAACAAGCATCATATTCATTTCTATAGCAAGGGACACTTTTAATGATGATGATATCCCTGAATGAGCCTGTTCATTGAATTTAATTGGAATTGAATACACATTGCCAATGTTGATTTTGTATGATTCACACGTGAGGGATCACTCAAGCAAAACTACCACAACTTGCTTACTAAATTAAAAAGGAATAACATGAAGCATAAAAAAATTGTCAACTTCTGATCTTAGCATAATCTTTAAAAGAGAAAGGTGACTGCAAGATCTAATTTCATCGACTGAAAGCACAGTGTGATACAGAGATCAGACAGATCCACCAATGGGAGACTTTTTTTAGTTTTGTGGAAGCATCAAACATACCTGACTAGTCCATTGTTGTTTGCAAGCATGTGCACGTTAGGCCATGAGAATGAGCATCCCGGATTACTGTCCAGACAATTTTGAAAACCCATGAAGTTTTTTCATTAGTATTCATTATTCATTAGTTGGTGAACATACCGCACATCGATAGCGAGTATACATCCATGCAAAAGGAACCAATCTTGAAAGTAGACTAGCTCTCGGCCTGTCTTGCATCATGCCATTTTTACGCTGGTGCACTACGAACTTCCGAGCCATTTTTAACCATTCCTGATGGAAAAAAAAATTCTGAAATTCTTCTTTGGAAAACAATGAAATTTTTTGGCTGCTGTTTAAGCGGTATGCAGGTTGTGGACGGACATCCGGGATATTCATTTCCATGACCTTAGCTCTAAAATGTAACGCAAACAATATAAAAGGACTGGTATGTTTGCCACCACTGAGTGTCTCAAAGTCTCCCATTGTTGCCAACATATCCATTTGTTAAAGGCTAATAACTTAAAGTCAGGCTCACGTTTCTATCATACTGAGATGGATCTCTCCCTGATCTCAATGACTGCTTCAGCCATGCTGTGTCTCCAATGGCAGCTGCCATAAATTCATCATTGTCAAAGGTTGGCCGGCTTGTAGGCTCCCTGCTGCCTGGTTTACTCAACTGATGAGCAGCTGTTGTAACAGTCTTAGATGCAACGCCCAGCTTGGATTCTGCCACAGAGTTTGTGGCAACTGAAGAGGCTGTTTCCGACATGATTACTGAGACTGCTGTCTAACCGATGATGAACACTCACTATTGAGCTGACATTACCATGGTTACACCTTAGCTGGCTTCGGTAGAAAGATTGATATGAAAAAAGAAAAGCTGAGTAGTGGGCCTAGGCCCAGTGAAACCCTTTTCTGTCTGTTAGTGTTACTGTTAGGCTGCAGTGCATAAAACTTGTAGTGCATGTACTTGTTTGTGTACGGTGTAGGCCTAGCCTACAGACTGAACCATTAACTGAAGCTCGCCGTGCAGGAAAAAACTTGGCTTGATCATGTTGGCAGGCAGTAGGCCTAAGTTATGGGATTTCTCCTGCAAATAAAAACCAAGATTACACTTACCTCAAGTAAAGTATTTCGGAATTCAAAGTGTATTTCCAATTGTAAGAAACTATACTATTTTTAAACGAGCCAGCATCAGCTTTGCTTTAGGCCTAGGCCTAACTCTTAGCTCACTGTCGTCTCACTCAGTATGCAGACGACGTACTGAGTGCTGACTCGCCGCATGATGTGATATATCGGGACCGGGTGCCGGTGCAATGTGATGATGATGTACATGTATATGTACAGTTACATGTAGTCCGTAGCTACGGACGCTGAGCATGCAGCGTGCAGCCGGCCTGGCAGAAACTCGGTCAAAATGTGTTGACGGTTGCCATGCATGAAGCAACTTCTGGTATATATTTTTTTTATTTTTTATTTTTTATAAGTTTTCTTCTTCAGATTTTAATGGACAATACCTTCCGAAATTCAACTTTTCTTTAATAAAATTTTGCCTCTGTGGAAATATTCAGGGAATGTTAACAGTGGATTATATTTCTAATTTTAATTGCCTTCCCATAATTCCTGAAGACTTCCCTTAGTAACCAAAATGGCGGCGTACACGAAGGGGTGTTGAGTTTGAATTTAAAGAACGCTGAATTTGAAAACGAATTGTAAACTTGTTTGGAATTAGGTCTGTTTCTTAACTTCTGAGTAAAAATACAAACAGCTTTGCAATCTGAGGAGTACATTTAAAGGTATTTAAGTTTACCACTAGTCGAGTAAATTTTGTTTTTAATTGGGCCTAGGCTTACGGCGCAACATTACTTGCGTGTGTAGGGCCTAGGTCTTACGTTAGAGCCCCGCTAACCATGCTAAAGTGGTGCACTTCGACGTTCAGTTGATTTCCCTCAGTGTTGCCAAACCTCTTTGTTGAAAAGCTTCAAATCCACTTGGTTACATGTAAATACTGGTAGTGGTACTAGGCCTAGTATTAGGCCTACCTTAAAATGATATGGGCTTTTGAACCTTTATGAACAATTTCAGTGTCATGAAATTTCGTCCAAAATTCAAACCACACAAACACAGCGGGGTCCGGAAATTTTACTGTAAGGTTTAAAAAATCACAGAAAATCCCACAAAAAACATGGAACTCAAGTAGAATCTCTTTAGGCCTATAGTTGATAAGTTCTTGTAAATCATCGTCAGGCTGTGTTGCTGGTCAAATTATCCCCCATAGGCCTATAGGCCTAAATAATTTTTAAAAATTCATATTTTTTAGTTTTCACTGGGTTATTTTTGGGGGGTAGGGATAGGCCTACATGTAAGTTGTTTAATTTCTTTGTTACTTTTTCACTGGGGTAATTATTTTTTTATGGCAGGGACGACAACTTGATGACTTAAACCGGGGAAAACTTGACCAGGGGATGACTTGACCAGGGGACAACTTAACTAGGATTTCATTTTTGGGCAACAACTTTACCGGGGGACAACTTGACTCATTTCCTATTAGGCCTACCTCCACGCATTTACCCAACTACATGTACAAGTTTGAAAATTCTTTTTGTATTTTGGGGGTGCATTTTAAACATTCTAAATTTTTTAAGTCTTCATTTTTTAGAATGCATTATTATTCTCAGCCTATTTTTAGTTGCATGATATTGATACAATACTTTGCTTGAAATGTGACATTCATTGTTTTGCAGACACTCATTGTGGACTTTAAAATGTGTGCCAGCAGGGCGTCAGAGAGAAATGCAAGAGAGTTTTATGACACCAAGCAGAAGGCTGTCAAGTTCTACAAGGAGAATGGGGTACCAGAGAGGCTGGAGGAAATCCTCAACTCCATGTTTTATGAAAATCCTCCAGATGTTTACGGTCGCTTGGTAAGAGACAAGATGTTGACAAGAACCATTTTTGGTTCAAACTCAAACCAAGTTGGTTTGAGTTTGAGTTGACCTGATCCCAGACAAACACAACCTCAGTGCTTTATAGATGCTTGTTCTGAAGCATGTGATGGGGAGTACAAATGACAGGTTTTCATCTGAATGGGTACAACCAGTTTTTTAAGATGTATTTCTGAATGCATGTTGTCAGTTCGGCTATAAAAAGTACATGTATCATCTCTCTCCTTGCCACTGTTGAGATTCTGGCTATGATGTCTGTCACCTGCATCCACTGCACACTTATGTTAGCTTCAACATTTATCTTTCAAGGTTTGTTTTGGGCAAAATTTATGGATAGGTTGAGACAGAATAATCTGACTGGAAATCATACTGAGGGCACTGCACGGTGGCGACCACCACTGGTTTTTACCCTGTCTTAACTTACTTCTTTTTGTTTATTTCATCTGTATGTTTAAGCATCTTCGCTATATTTCGCCACCATCATGCACAAGTTTGTGTCAAGATCATTTGTGGCTGTCGTCGTAGTGATATTTTTGTTGTTATCACGGTTTCGTGTACTAGCTTAGACTTCTTGGCCTCACTTTGCTAACTATGGCTACACCCAGAGTACTGTGTTATCATACACATGCAGCAAGTTATACAGCTATCGACCCATCCGGACAAACTCAAAACCACTTGGCCATGAGAACTTCCCAAGTGAAATTCTACCATGGAAAAGAGGCAAGAAAGCTGGCCTTCGGAGGCGGGTCAAAAAAACGAGGATTTAAGTCACCCTTATGGACCATTATCTTTGGGAATGTGTGATCCCTATCTAACAAGATGGACAAATTACACGCGAATGTTGGCTATTTACACAAGTATCGTGACATGCCTTCTATGCTTCACCAATACATGGCTTCATCTAGGTATTCCAGACAGTGCAATGGACATAGGTGATTATGAGCTTGTTAGGGGAGATAGAACTATAGACTCAGGAAAGTCTCATGGAGGGGGTGTCTGCATGTAAATCAATTTGAAATGGTGCAATAACTATTTGTTATAAGAACAGGTATGTACGCCAGACTATGAACTGATTGTTGTTGGCCTACATCCGTTTTACTTACCGAGAGAATTTAATCATCAGGTCTTTGTTGTAGTGACATACATTCCACCACAAGCGAATGTGAAAATTGCCAGTGAATACATTGCCTCATCGAAGCAGCATCACCAGACTCAGCAAAAATTATTTTGGGAGATTTTAATCAGTGCAAACTGGAGACTGTATTGCTAATGTACAGTCAGTTTGTGCAACATGGAACTCGAAACAACGCCTCGCTAGACCAGTGTTATTGTAATCTTCTCAATGCTTTTACACCCAAATTATGTCCTCGGCCGGGCAACTCCAATCACAGTAACATTCTTCTTTTACCATCATATCGTCAAAAGCTCAAGAGAAGCAAGCCAGTGTCCAAGGAACAGTGGGTATGGAGCTTCGATGCCGTCAAGAAATTGCGAGCATGCTTTGACTGTACAGAGTGGGGTATTCTTATGGATTCAGCAGACTCTATTGATGAAGTCGTTACAGCATTATCTGATTATGTTAATTTCTGTGTTGATAATGTAATTCCTCTGAGATCTGTAAAGTTTTATCCGAATCATAAACCCTGGATATCCAAGGAATTGAAAAAATTGCTTAATCAAAAAAGGACGGTGATAAGTTAGGTGCTAAGTCTCTTCAAAGAGATATTGACAAGCAAATTAAGATGTCTAGGATGAAGTACTGTATAAGAGGAAACTGGAGAGGGATTTCCGTGAAAATAGCCCATGTGCCATCTGGCAAAAGATGCAAACGATTGTTGGCTATAGGAGTGCATCCAAGGAGGTGGTTTTAGATGAGGGGTTTGTGAATGATCTGGAGGATTTTTATAGCAGGTTTGATGTGCATGACTTCACAGCTGAAAATGTTTCAATCAGAGATGTTCTCCAAAACAGGAGAGATTACCCAAATGCAATGAACATAGATGTACAAGATGTTCGCAGTGTGTTTGCAAAAACAAATGTTAACAAGGCAATGGGTCCGGATGGAATTCCAAATAAGGTTTTGAATTTGTGCAGTCAACAGCTTGCTGATAATTTTACTTATATTTACCAATTAATTATTGATAACGGTATTATTCCTCAGTTATGGAAATCGTCTGTTATCATCCCAGTTCCGAAGGTCAACAATCCTAGTGAACTAAACCACTATCGACCTGTAGCCCTGACTTCAAATGTCATGAAGTGTTTTGAAAGAATATTGTAAGGATTTTTGAAGAATCAGGTGGATTCTTTAGACCCGACTCAGTTTGCTAACAAAATGAACAGAGGTGTTGAAGACGCTGTGCTTGCATGTATTCCTTCATAACCTTTATCAACACTTGGAGACCCAATGTTGTACACTGTATGTCCGGTCGGTCTTCAGCAATTTTTCAAGTGCATTTAATACTACCGTTCCTCATCTGTTAATTGATAAGTTACTCAAACTGAATGTTTCATCTTAACTTGCCTTGGTTATTCATGATTTTTTGGTTGACTGACCATAGTGGGTTAGGTGCAATAATGTTACTTCAAGAGTCAGGTCTTTGAGTCTAGGAGCACCTCAAGGGTGTGTGATCTCCCCAATTTTGTTTTCATTGTATACTAGTGATTGCCGATTCTCTGATTCAAACTGTGCCAAGCGTGATCCAAAATTAGGTAACATTTATGAAAAAAATTAAAATTCCTTTAACACCCTTAAAAATTGCTTTATTTCACAAAGAAAAGATTATATTTTTCTAATCTAAAAGAAATGTCCAACAATATCATCATTAATTAATTAATATCATGTACATGTATTAAAAATGATACCAACGATCATGAAATGTGAGGGACGGACAGAAACTTCACTGAAAAAGGCAAGTTTTGGAATTTAGGAAGAGCTGGAATCCTACAATTGTTGTCCACATTAAGAGTAGACATGCCATGCTTTCTTGCAAACATGGGGTTAAATTAATTTTCTCATGGTAATTAACAGGAGGGTCACTTCAGGGCAACATTCCAAATATTGTCCATCCCTCACGAGTTAGAATCATCTTGTTTTCTCAAGGCACATAATAAATCAACAGGATTTAAAATGTATCCTATCTATTGATGATTATCAGTCACTACTTGAATACAAACTTATCAGCATCTTGGCTTTTATTGTATGAAGTTATACCTCTTAATTATCGTGAGGGACGGACATGTCCGTCCCTCACAATAATTAAAATGATAATTCTCAGGCAAGTAGCAATATTCTACATATGCCAACTTTGCAGGGTTTAATGATGCTGATGATGATCCAAATATTATTACAAGTGTAAGGTCCACCTTTCTCCTTCTTCTATCCCAATTATATCTGGAGACCATCTACACACTTGACAAAGAAGAAGTAATTTGTTCATAAACAGTGTACAGCGTGGCACTATACTCTTCAACACATTTTCCAAGACTATATTTTATCCAGCCCCAGAAATTGATATTTTCTGTGTGACAATTAATACATTCTATGTGTCACTGAATTAAAATCTTGTCAGTTGAATAGTTAGAACATTAACCCTAACCCTCCTCAATCCTTCACCCGTTGGAGGACTGAGGAGTGTTAGGGTTAATGTTTTGTTTATATTAACCAAAGTTGAGAATTTTTCCAGGTATCAATAATAAATACAAATCTGTGGACTTACATGTAGGTGAAGGTAGTCATTTTATTGATGTCCGCCCTTCATGCCCTAAAAACTTCGTTAACAAAAACAAAACAAACATATTGAAAATGATATGTAGCCAACTTGCACTGGTGTCAGGGGTAAACATACATGTACATATGCCTTTTACTGAGAATAAGTATTCAGGAAATCTTTGGCAGAGCAATTAATGCATTGATGTCCGTCCCTCACGTTAGGGACGGATTTGGATCATGCTCTGCGATCGTTAAGTATGCAGATGACACTGTTATAAGTGGCTTTTTGCAGGATAACGCAGAGGCTTACTTTGAGCAAGTCGAACAGTTTGTAAATTGGTGTGATAGCCATCACCTGTTTCTGAATGTAAACAAAACCAAAGAAATGATTTTTTATTTCCACCGGTCTCAGTCTTCAAACCCCCATGTTTAATTAGTTATTCACGACCATAGCATAGAGCAGGTATCTGAATATAAGTACTTAGGAACTCTGATCGACGAGAGGTTGAATTGGAAGAATAACTCACAAATTGTAGCTGATAAGGCGAGTCAAAGGCTGTAGTTCCTGAGGAAAATGGGGATTGAGTTCTGAGTGGACAACCGTATCATGGTTCTCCTTTATCAGTTAGTACTGCAGAACGTTTTTATGTTTAATTTTTGTGTACCTTTGGCAACCCATTACAAGAAAGCATTAAGAAGCTTGAAAGACGTAGGAAAATCCGAACAGATCTTCCTTCTATTTGTAGTTTGTATGAGAAAATTGACACATTCTTTTGAAGATTCATAGTATAATGCGTGATCCCACACACCCAATTCACGCTTGTTTCAACTACAACCAGTCAGGTATTGGACTGTGTGTTCCTAAGACAACTCATCATTTCAGACAGTCTTTCATTCCAAATGCCATCCATGCTTTCAAAAGCAATGTAAAACGGTAAAATTGCATTTTTTTTGTTACTGTTGTGTAATCTATCATCTACTAAATGCGTATCCCACTGTAGCGTCTTAAATGAGTTGTTTATGGGTGTTCCGGTGTTCGTACTGCTTTCTGTTTCTTTTTAAATATCTCTTCCTGGAATATCATCCAAAGGTTAGGTTGTAGGAATCTCTTTAGTAACCGTATGCGTAGTATTTTAATGTACTGTGAATTTTTGGGGGGGTCTTTTTGAGGTTGGGTTGTATCGTGTCAGTTTGTGCCTGGTTTTTACCATTTGTATTTTAAAATATTTTATTGACTAAGTTTTTAGGTTTTGAATGTTGTAATATACCAATGTAAACTAAATTTTCATGTTTTTTACATGGACTAATAATAATGAATGAATGAATACTTGAAAGTGCATATGTGCTTTTTTTCTCCCTCTATTTTAGTCAGAACACTTTGAGTCCCTGTCAATTCCACCTGTTATTCACAAAGTGATGGCTAGAGAGGTTTTAGATGGCAGAGGTCAGCCTACCCTACAAGCAGAGCTCCACTGCATTGTCAAAGGTCTTGAACAGGTACAAACTCCTTTCCCAATTTTCCATTTTCCCATTGTATACAGGTTGAATAATAATCCTACAATGTGCCAAGTTTTTCCTTACTTTTTCTAATTGTTCCTCGGCAATTTTCATGGCCTTTGAAAGTAAGTACATCGTCTGATCGCAAGTTGCCCACATTAGTTTGCTCAATTGTTGAGTGTTAATTCCTCTGGTGGCACCGTTTTTACTCAAAGCATTTGTCAACTGTCACCATGGCCAGCACAAACCTGCTGATGGAGAGTGCCCCTGTTGAGAAAAAGGAAGCAGACGAGAAAGAGAGACAGGAATTTGTTGATGCAGCTCTTCAATTCATTCAAGGACCAATCACAGAAGCTATCAGTGGCATCGGCCCAGCCAATCAGGGAGAGATTGATGAAAATGTTTGGTGAGTTTTTGCTCCTGATTGGAAATTTTGGAAGGCAATTTTTGAAGGTAATAATTTGTTTAAACCTGAGTTTTAAAAGATACTGTTTTGTCATAATCATCAAGGTGTGTTTGAGGATTTGGGGTAAAATTTCAATTCTGCCCCCAAATTAATTCATGGGCTACTCTAAATTCTGAAAGCTGTATCCATCAACCTCCTTCCTGTGGACCATATTTGATATTTGACCTTAAGTCAGTTCCAGCAGTTGAAGATATCAAAAATTGTCCTGGAAAACTCTGGAAAAATATTCAGCAGGTGATCAGTAAATTACAAGCATGCAACAATTCCTCTGATCAGCTGATTTCCTTATTTTTCACTTCACACTTATGCCATTGAATATTGAAAAACACTGTACAAAGTCTTATAAATAATCAGGATTTCCTCATTTTGTCAAATTCCAAGTTGCATGCCTGTAATTATATTTTATCTTTGGGCTAACGAAGCTAAGAAATAAATGGAACCCTTTTTTTGTAATGTGCAATGTGAACAGTACCCACAATGACCGAGAATTCTGATGGATCAATAAAAAAATTGTGCAAAATATCAAAAAAAATTATCATGATAATACCTATCCCACATTTTTGGCTCAATCCCCATAAGTGCATGTATTACGCTTTTGCTCTTATCAGTTTTTTTCAATTAATCGCATTATAGGAAGATCCTGATGAAATTCCAGACTGAGAAGGAAGAGGAGGAGCGTAAAGAACGTGAGCGGGCAGCAGAGCTAGAACCTCCACCTCCTGAACCAGCCAAGGAGGAAAAAACAATCTCTCCAAAGGGCAAGAAGAAGCTAGGTATAAGCTACATGTATGTCTCTGATAATTTACAGTCAGATCTACACAGTACAAGTACATGTACATACAACATTTTCTTCAATAAAAAACACATTTAAGTTGCATTTCTCAACATTGTTGTACATTTTTTCAAGTGTTAATCTACACTTTGGCTACTTTGTATGCCTGCTTGTTTGAGCCTAGATTTATGAAATGTGTTACAAAGTTAACACTGATATGGGATTTCCTAATTGTTTAATTTCAAATGATTTACAATACTTGATTGGATTTCTTAGTATTCTTGTAGTTGAGGCCTTTTTAGACCATCACAAGACCTCCAGTCTAATTTTGACTCACAAGCTATTCAAACGACTTACAACAAAGTATTCCTCTGTTATTGTTCACCCTGCTACTCGTTACGGTCTTGTGATGGTTTCAACTAATGTCCATGACGGTATAGTTGTCAGATCTCTTGTTTCACCAATTACAGTGAAATCCCATGAGACTTGACAATAGTGGCTAAATCAGGGACCTGACGACTACATGCACATGGTCACAGACGTTGAATCTGTTTCTTAGACCATCAAAAATGAGTTCTTATCCCTACACTATAGGAAACCTTGCATTTTCTTGAAGTCAAGTCACCACAAGCGTATAATTAGTAACCCTGCTTCAACTCAGGCAACGTCTTCTTTTAAGTGAACTCCAACCAAAAAAGCATTGTTCTGTCATTCCCTGTTTGGACTTGCAACTTGACTTGTGGTTTACCTTTTGATTGACTAGCAGTTGATTCAGTTACTCCCGTGCTGTCATTACTCAATACACTCTGCCCCTCCATATCTCAGTCACTACTCGCTAGCATCTTTTTACAAGAACAGAAGTACATGTAGCATGAAATCACGTCAAATCAATCACCCAAGAATGATAGTGACTTGTGGGGTAGCAGAACAATAAGACATACATGTACCCTACTTTATTGGTACCCCACAAGAATTTCATCAATAAAAGTGTTTGTAATTTAGTCATAGCGGAGGAATTTCCCATTTAGTCATAAAGGAGGAATTTCTGAGGTGTACAAATCAATCACAAGTTGAAGTATTTTACGTATGAGACACTTGGTTGAAATTTCAGCTCATTAAAATGATGCTGGTTTAAACGGAAGTGATTTGAAAACTGCACTTCACACAGTGATTTCTTAGTACAATGAGATCAAAGAAATTTACCTCACAAAGATATAAATTTGTATGTTTGTATCTTTGTACACAACAATGCAGCGTTGCAAGTACTTTTCACATCAGCAGGTGATATTTTGTGTAATAAATGGAACAATTTTCGTCTGTCATACTCGCATAGCATTGTGTGTGAATTATTTGAAAATGAAACTCTGATTCTCATTTCTTTGAAGGGAGTGCCAAGTCTAGCACAGTCGTGATGGAGGAACCTAAAGAACCAATGCTCCCAGGTTGCAATGCTGCATGTGTCGTTTCACAGGCTGTAACTCTAGCAGCAGCAAAGCTCTCCAAGATCCAACCCTTTGAACACATTGCCAACTTGTACTCTTCTCAGGTATGGAGGAAGGACTGCTTGAAGCACATTATCATTGCATAAAAGTTTGAGTAAAATATGGGAGCATTTTGTTCAAATTATGTTTTGAAATAAAATGTGGGGTTTTTTAAGTAATTGTGCTGAGAAATGCAATGTGGGTGGATGGTACTTTTTCAAAGTGTTTTTGAAATTGGGGCTTGTTTCTTTAAAGAAAACAAATAGTGTAAAAAACATTTGAAAGCATTCAATGAAATAAGTTTTAACATGCACGTCTATGTAATGTTCTGTATTCTTCATCCATGCAGAGTTTTTATTTTATGATAATGTGTAACTGAGAAAAGGGCAAAAAGCCGATTTAAAGTGCGATACATTTTAGAACTAATGATGATAAGGTATGATTTTTATTACACTTATTATGAATGTTCAGGAACAGCAAGAATATGAGCTTCCCTTGTTGATGGTGAATCTTTTGAATTCTGGAAAAGCCTACCCCGGCAAGCAGAACCTCATCAAGGAATTGCTGCTCATCCCTAAACCAGGGAAGACCCTCAGGCAGGTGAGAGGTCAGAATATCCCCCAATACACTGGTCACTGATGGAGACAGATTTGAGAGACCTCAAACAATTGCTTATATCATGAAAGAATTGCTTTGAGTGAAGAATAAGTACCAGTGCTAGGTATTTGAACATGGAAAGCAACGTTGCTTAATATACCGGTAGAAGTGAAAGCAAAATGAGAAAATTGCATGTTGGAAAGGTCTTTAAAAAGGTCACGGTGAATCCAAGGTGAATCATTAATGAGTGTCAGCAACAGCGTGAGGCAAAAATGGACCCCAGATTTACAGAATAACTAGCCTGTTAACATTCTTTAAAACCCTCAAAGTGGAAAGTGCATTTTCTTTGGGAAAGGCATATTGCTAAACAGCTTCTGGTAAATTCACTCAACTCACTCTAGATGACGATGATTATTAGACTAGATAGGCCAACTGTTTAGGACGAGCATGCTGCAGATGTACAGTGTTAATCTGTTACCTTCACCTACCCCCTGTTCTGGCTGTTGACTTGCTTTCATTTTTTTATTTGATGTGTCTGTGCTGTTAACTATAGTCTCTGAAACAACTGACAGCCATCCACCATCAAGTGGGCAAGTTGCTTTTTCCAAAGCTGGGGGTAAGTCTGATTTACTATCAATATCATAATTTGTTGATTTCTTGGAGGGATTTAGAACAGAATGCAAGGAAGGTTCCCCAAACCAGCCCAAAGTTTGAACATATTGCAACTGTTTCTGTCATATAATACTCGGCAGGTCTGAAACAGCGAGAGAGCAAGTAATATGGAGGTTTGCCATTAGCTAGATATATTATTTTCTATGGGAAAAAAGAAAGGAATTAGTGTGTATGGAGGTCCCCTGTCCATTATTTTGCAGGGTTTGAGACATTCTTCCAGAGATGCTGAGGGGAAAGTAGCTGTTGAAAAAAAACAGAAAAAGAATATCTTATGGAGCAGCGCAGACATCCGGGAGTTTCACAGAATGGCAGGTAGCAAACTACACAGCACCAGTGAAAACAACTGCAACGAGCACACGTATATATACTGATCAAAGAAAAGATTGTGTAACCCGATGATTTGACTGGCTGGTGTGCACGTATGTCGCCATAGTCGCTGTTTTCACCGGCGCGATACCTGCCATTTTGCGAGAATCCCAGATGTCTGTGCTGCCCCCATTGGAAAGTTGCCACGCCTTTTGTGGTGACATATACCAAGCATGTTGACAAAAACCCCTCTTCCCAGTTTATTGCACTCGTAAAGTAATGGCATACAGTAAGCAATGCTAACATTGGTCCTGAACACTGGTCAGTTGGTATTACATGTATGGCTTTGCTCAAGGACCATGTTAAAATCAGTAAATTGTAGTGCAGTGTCTTGAAGCAAGCTTTTCATTCCCAGTTTCTTCTTTTCATTTTGTGTCCTTTTCTTGTTTACTTTTGTGTTAGGTACCTGGGTTATACGTGAATGACTTTGGTGGCTACTGTCCACAGTATGACCGGCCAGAGCAGTTATTGGACCTTGCCCAGGAGGCTATCACTGCTCTTGATCTGACCCCAGGAGAGGATATCTTCATTGGTCTGAACTGTGCTGCCCATGAAATGTTTGACTTGGTAAGTTACAACACTTAAACTGTCCACAGACAGGGATTCATGTAACCAAAATGTGTTGTAATCCCATGACTAGTCTACTAGGAGATCATCATGTGCACAGTGCACACATTCTAAAATTTGAAGTGTGCCTGCATTTTTGACAAGGTCTAAATATCCTTTTAGTCAAGAGTTCTTCATCAGCAATTCCCTTCAATTACTTCATGCAGCATTTACTGTTTGCTATTTTACTGCATAACTGATGACTATTGCCCAAAAGACTTTCCCTCTTCAGTTGTACCATACTCCCAGAGCAACCAAAGCACTGTGTCATTTTCAATGAGTACATTCGTATGTACAAAATACATTGGTATTCTGAGACTCCGCGTTGCTGAAAAACATGTCCCCTCTCATGTCTGTAGAAGTGTGGTGCAACAAGACTTGAAATATTCTTTGGCAGTTCAAAATATGAGAAGTCAAAGTGCTTTGAACCATTTTTGTGTTTGAACAGACTTTACATCAGTGGGAAATTTTCTCAAATTAAAATTAATGTTATTTGAGGCATTTGCTTTAATTTTCTTTCATGAAAATGGAATAGTTCCCAATTGAGGGACAAAGTGTGATATAACATTGTGTCAGAGTGCCTGACTGTAAAAAGTTGAACTAAAAAGTGAACGGTTCAGCAAATTAAACATTTGCAATTTCATTGACAGTGTGTCTATTACCCATTCTTTGTTTTCACAGGATAAAGGAAAATACGAAACAGCTCAAGGAATGTTGAAATTACCAGATGACATGATAGAGGTGTATGCTGATCTCATCAACCGGTATCCAGCCATCATTGCCCTCATAGATCCCCTCAAAAAACAGGTTGGGGAACAAATGACCCTCATCAACTTGCCCCTTTGCCTAAAAGGAAACTCCCAACTAATTTGCCTTAGCTCCATCAGTTTTGTAGACCTTGGCGGAAGCTACTGACTAGATCTTTGTAAAAGGCTGGCAGGTATTGAGCATGTTTGACGGAGTCATTTCATGATTTCAATTCAGACATAGTCAACATGATTAACCCACCTAAGAAAGAAGAGCTAGCTAGTTGTCGTATCACAGTTTTTACTTAGGGATCTTATTTGACCATGAACTGTGTTTGTCCAATTTTTGTCTTATTTCCCTACACTTCTAGCTGTCAGGAATTTGCCATAGTTCCATTAGGAAAAAAAAAGAAACAGAAGTTTCAAGTTTTTCTCCTGAATGTTTTATGCTGAATTCTGAAAAATCTTGCTCCTCGCAGCGTTCCGACAATACATTAGTGTTATCTTAACTTTCAAGGGGCATCAAGACATTAAAAGTAGACATGAATTGGCTTCACCTTCCTAAAGTTATTCTGTGTTCCAAAGCCTCCTTTTGGATTGAAAGAATCGGGGTCAGTTAGGGTATCAAAAATGTGGTTATTCATGGATGAAAGGCAAAGAATGGTCAATTTTTTATTTTATCTGACTTATGAGAGCAATTTCCCATGTTTTTCTTAGGACGTAGAGCAATGGCGCAAGCTGTGTGAACGTTTCAGCGAGCAGTGCTTTATCATTGTAGACAAGGCCTATTCCAGGGCTGAGACTCTTCTCAAGCAGGGATTTGGTGAGCTACGTAGTACCGCTGTCTCATTGAAACTACAGCAGATGACTAGTGTTAGTACCATCACTGAAGCTGGTAAACTGATCAAAGGTAAGTCAGCAGCCAAACCCCCATGTGAGGCATACTGCTGATTCCAGAGTGATTCTTATACTTACTAAATAAATTAAGAAATAATGTTACAGTTTTGAAACTTAATTTTGGTTTGGAGTTAAGGGTTTTTTGTTTTGTTTAAAGAGTAATTGTGTTTAACAACAGTTGATCATACCCTCCCCCTGAAAAAAATTTGAACTAGTATCTGTAAGGCATGCATGACCTTATATGCAAGTGTAAATTCCTTGTTACTTAAGTGCTTCAGCTGTGTTCCCATTGGGCTTTCTCTTCCGTGCCCTTGTTGAAACTTACCCACGACTCCCTGTGAATATTGTTTTGCCTAAAACATCTCTGCATTCCAACTTGGACTTTTGTTTACAGCAGAGGAATGTTAATTAATTTCCATGTGTAGTTGATCAGTGTGCCATGGCACCAGTGTGTGATAATCAACCACGATGCTGCTTGAGTAGTTACACTAAACGACCAACATTTCTTCCCTTCTACCAAAATTTTTTTTTTCACTCCAAACTCTGTCATATTTCTCACTATTTCGACTCATCTGCAAAGGCGCATACAAAGTAGAACATGGCATGCAAAATAGCAGTACATATATATGTACATATGAATCGGTAAGCACAAAGGGTCAGGGAACTGTACTTTTCGTGAGGCATTTTATAGTTCATCTGCAGAAGTTACTCAGGACAGTTCCCAGGCCGGTTTGAGGGCCCTGTGAAACCACCGTATGAAACACTACCTCTGCAGAAAGTTTCCATGACCACATACAGCCAGCACAATTCAGATTAATAGGGACATTGGTTCTCTGTGCATTCATTGTGGACTTAATTGTGCAATTTTTTCAAGAGTTCAGTCACAGTAGTCTAGCCAAAATAATAAACTGGAACATGACTTAAGTGTCAGTTACTAAAAATTTCCCTGAAAAATTTGGTTACATGGAGTAAAGAATTTTTGAATGCTGATTTGCAGAGAACAATGCAGCTGTGGTGATTTCAAGTGTCCTTGGTGAGAGTCCTGATAGTTTTCTGGCTGATTTGGTAAGTTGGGTTTGATTGGGAGGGGTTAAGTGTAATCTGTACTCACAGTTGAAACTCCAACAAGAGCACTTGTCAGAAGCCATCCACCAGATGTTTTTCAAACTGTACCAGATTCAGTTCCAGTATAGAGTAATCTCACACCTGGAATTAGAAACAATCACTGTGGCAGTACATACCATGCTTTTGTTACAATGTCTCTCTGACCAGTAAGGTATAATGCCCATGTGCATGAAAACTCAAGTTCAAGAAACTGCACGAATACGGTGTCACTGTAGTTTAGGCCCCAAAAAAGTCTCCGGTTTCTGGTCAGGGTGTGCGTCTACCATAGACCTGTACGTTAGCAAAATAAAAAGTTTTATATTTGGTATAAAACAATGTCCAAAAGCTGCCAAACTTGCTTAATCAACTGTAACCCTGCTACTTCGTAATTTTAATGCATTTTTGATGGGGTATGGTTGAGTAATATGTACAGTAAAGGAGTCTCTCTAGTTCCCCGTACATTAAGTCGGGCACTCTTTTCAGGTGTCGTCATTTACCTATTACACATTTACATCTGGGAGCCAGACAAACAAGGTGGTCTTATGTCCTGTGTGCGTGTACCAGCTGAAAATGCTTTTAAACAGTAAAACTGGCTGGGGCCAGTCTTAATGTTGGTAGCAGCCGGTGTTATGTTAAAAAAAAAAGCTGCATCGCTGCACCACTTTTGGAGCCAGCACCTGACCAGAAACCGGAGACATTGGGGGGGCGGGCTTCTTTGCCTTTTCAAAGCATGCCATCACAATAGGAGGATGCAATTTGAAGTGGGTAAATTTGGAGTAAACACAAGATTTTACCGAAACCAAATAGTGCTCTCTATTATGTCCACCAAACATCAAATAGGCTAATTGGAACATACTACATGTGTACACCAGAATAAATTTCATATGTTGGTTGTGTTTCATATGTGGTATTACAGCTTGTGAAGGGCCACTCTCTACATATAGTAGGGATATTGTGTCGAAATTGTGCACTGAAAATGTAGCTCATTTTAAAAAAATATTCTCACTTAAAGTTCACTGCATTGACTAGCTGTTGTGCAGTTGAAGCAAAAGACTGAAGAACTGATAAGGTGCTGCGAGTGATTACTATTAAAAAGAAAGGTTTTTACATAAGTTTTTGATCAATTAAGATCTCTGATGAGCAGAAGAATGCATCCAAGGTATCAATGGAAAGCTTATTACCCGTAGTTTAGAATAGGGGTCGTCATTTATAATTATGGTCGTGGTCATTGTGTTCATTGGCTTCGTCATATTTTCCTTTGGGTTACAGTTTTGGAGACACCCTCATATAAAACAGGAAAAGGTTTTTTCTTTGGTTTTCACAGTTCAAAAGAATGCTTGCACATAACGGTTTTTTATTAAAATTAGTTTGTAAACCCTTTAAATTCCTATACTTTGTTAGATATCTAAGCAAATTAATGTGTCCTCAGAGACCTGTTCATGGTGTGGTTTCATAGCTTTTGTACTACTTTTGAGTTGCTTTCCACAATGCAGAAATGCCATGTATATTTCTCATCCCACTTCACAGGCTGTTGGAGTTAGCTCCAGGTTTGTCAAGTTTGGTGCTATCAATCGTGGCGAGAGGATCTGCAAGTACAACCGTCTTCTGGAGATAGAAGATATGTTGATATCTCAGGACAGGATCAAGGCAACTGTGACATTTGGTTTCCCTGTCATCAAGCCACCTGAACCAGAGGAGACTGCAGAGGATGAGAACAAACAGGAATGATAGCTCTAGCATTTCTGAATTCTAACTACTAGGGGAATAAAGCTCTTTGACAAGTCGCTGCTTTCAGCTCATTTTGGGATATATTCCCGCCTAGGTTGCACACGTTCAAATCCTTCCGACACTAAGGACAGATCCAGAACCAATTTTTTGGAGAGTCAACAAAATTTAGAAAATTTTACAGCATTTACAAACTTTTTAAGAAAAGGAAATTAAATTGTTCCCCAAGATGGTGCCCCTACCCTCACCTCACCCCTCTTTCCACCATTATCTGACATTGGCAGTGCTGAGATTTGCTGGAGGTTAACAACCTGTAACTATATGCTCTGTCTGTAGGGAATAGCTTTACTAGCAGAATTCAGTCAGATATCAATCACAAGTGGAATCATAAGTTTGGTTGCAGGTTCATTTATCAGTAACTGCAAGTGAATAAGTGAACAGATTTGAAGGGACTGTTTTTGGTTTGTGTAAGTGGCGTGTGGCTTGAGACAAGAGAACTTATGATCGACTAGCAATTAAAATGAGCTTAGTGTGACTAATTGATTATATCTCATGTCACCAGTCACTTCCTTAATAAAATTTGTTAAAAGATGTAAAAAACTTTAATTCATAAATACCTGAGACAGTTTTTCTATTCCTGTTGGTCAAGGCGCAACACATGACTGTGTATTAACATTATTTTGATAATGCCTGCTGAAAAGTGATAATGCCCGGTGCGTAAATCACGCGCTGGCACATGGATATGAGACAGTTGAATCAAGTCTGATTGGTCAGGAGTCTTATGCACGCGACGTGCCATGCACGCGCACGCGCCAAGTTCATTGAAGGGGAGTCTATTGGACAATTAAAAAGGAATGTACCATAAAATGAACGGGGGTGTTCGGGAAAATGAAAGTGAAGATTTAGAACAAAATCATTGGAAATCCATTATATGTTGACTTCATTGACTCTTTGAATAAAGAGGTATTTATGAATGTATTTATGAATGTGCTTGGGCGGTCTAGCTTTTAAGACCTTGCTTCGGAGAATGAACGCTGATAAATGCCTGCGGCCAGGCATTACTTGCCTCTATTCTCCTGAGCGGCCAAGCACATAATTATTCCCTTATTAATTGACTAGGTTTTCTAGTGAACTATTGTTTTGACAGAATGTAACCTACATGAACCACTTTGTGTCAGAGGACTTGTAGCACAACCTGCAGGCTATCTACATACGTACAGCTGTTGGGTTAAAAAGCATCAAACATGCCTTGACTCTCCTCTGGCTGATGATTGAACATGCTGTTCCCTCACTTGATACAAAGTCCAATAGTCTGTGAAGTTTCACCATATGTTGAACTGAGACAGCCACTGAGTTGTGTAGCCAGTCTCGAACCATGGGTGGGCCCAAGTGTGTGTTAGTAAGAACTACTGCACAAGTTCTGTTCACATGACTCTTGTGAATTGCTTTGTGTGGCGTTTGGTTGTATCAAAATTTGTATGTTGCAATATGTTGCCTTTTTTTTCTGAATTAAAATTTCCAGCCAAAAACAATTCTACACCGAACATAAATGTAGGTGGGGGCATCAGGAAGAGGGAGCACTTTTCCCCTCTCTTCCGCATAGGTGATTTCATTGGCCCCAAATATTTTAAGGCCCACCTGCACAATTTGGATAATCCAGCCCTGCTTTTGCGTGGAGCATATCTCCTCATCAGGTTCCTTTCCTGACACAGCCCACAACCATTGGTGACACTTTCTTTCTCACGTTTCACTTTCCTAAAAAGTTGGAAAAAAGTCAACTTACCAAAGCAACATGGTAGCAAGTAAATTTGATTGGAATGTGGGTGCCTGCAGTGAGCCAGTTTGTTATACCAACAGCACAAGCCCAAAATGAAACGTGTGGTATGTATTCTTGAACAGCAATGCATGCATTAGTTCTGCCCAGTCAGTACAACGGCATAAACACCAACCTGCATACGCTCCATGGTTTGTTCTTGAATGGCCATGCCTTGTTGAAATATGAAACTGAATTATTGCCCTTTTTCAAGCCCAAAATATATAATTACTCCTATTTCTGTACATTGAGCACACCCACATCACTTTTATTGAACTGTACCATTTCAAATGTAAATGAAGACTTTTATACCAATATTTTCAGCAACATTAATAGACAGATTTGTATGAATGTTTCTTTTTGTTCATATTCGGTGTGTACAGTATGGAGACTAGTGTGGAAGTGTATTTATTTTTGGCTGCTTCAAAGTTATTAAAATGTTATTTGGTGTACTTGAATTTTCATTTAAAAATTAACAAAAAGAGTGTTTGAATTGTTTTTGATTTAATCTGGTTTTATTTTGTTAAAAAACTTATCCTTACTAATTTGCAATGAACTGTTTTCCATGGACGTTTGATTTTTCCCTCCGAAAGCAATTAATGGAGCCACTTTTCAAGTTTTGCCCATGCATGCGCTTTTGGTATGAAAATTGAAAGCAGGTTTAGACCGAGATATAGAATTTAGC
>NW_019091727.1:4260-27977 GCF_001949145.1 Acanthaster planci | reverse complement strand
GTGACCTCTGAACGTCTATTCTCAGAAAGATCATGCAAGGAGGGCCAGGGATCGATGTGGTAGTCCCATTAGTGTGGCACGGATCACTCCTGATCTATCCTTGGCCACACATCCGTATACGCTGTTTCGTGTCGGCGTATTGAACATTCCGGCGCACCCACTTATCGTCCTGGGCGCAATGTCTTTTGCACACGAGCAAGATTCTTAATCTAAACTGCTGACAAAGTTTTGGAAGAGCCCATTGGTACATCTTATCGCTCAGTCCGTGTATTACATACAGATATGGCTTGACATGGAACAGCCGTCGAGACGATGAGGGGTCAAGTGACGTAATGCTCAAAGACCTTATTTTAAAGATTGAACGGATAAAGGCAAAAAGACTGGAAAATACCTGAATAACTTGAGTGAAATCATTCAATAAATGGTTTTAGAAAGCGGAAAGGTCAAGAATCTTGTTCGTGTGCAAAAGAAATTGCGCCCACGATGATAAGTGGGTGCGCCGGAATGTTCAATACGCCAACACAAAATTGCATATACGGATGTGTGGCTAAGGATACATCGGGAGTGATCTGTGCCACACTAGTGGGGCTAAGATGTGGGGGGATTGGGGGAACTTAGACCTGTAAACAAGGCCCAACGAATACTCCTCCATGTTATACTTCCTGAACACTACTCCCGACCCTAGGCTTCCCTGGGTCCATCTTTTTTATGGTTCCATATGGAATTTTGAAACGTGCCCTGCAATCATACCAGAGAAAACCTCCGTTTGTGCTTTCTGGAGAAAATCAGAGCTAAGACCTAATACTACTGGCCTAGGCCTACTGATAATATTAACCCTAACCCTCCTCAATCCTTCACCTGTTGGAGGACTGAGGAGGGTTAGGGTTAATAGCTAGCCTACATCATTACATAGAACTAGGCCTACTGGGCACGAGTGTATTTTGTAGCGTTTAGCTTGACCTGTATTTTTTTGGCAACATGCACGGTGTGAACATGAATTTGCTCGTCATGTAGCACCCTGAAAATAATGATTCAGTCACTTTACTATCATAGGGTGACCATATGGAAGTCCATAGCCTATAGTATAGTGTGGCACTGGAGTGCGGAGAGTCCGTGCCACACTAGTGGGACCAGGAGGTCCATGGGGTGAAGAGCAAATGATAAGAACATTTGTTTTTTTTAAATTTCAGAAAATGCCACAAAATAATAAGTTCTAATTCTACCTCCACTCACGTACATAATGTTACTAAAACTTGTTTAAAAAAAATTGGAGGGTGCCTTTAAAAGAGTTCATTTTGCAAATAAAATTTCATTGGAGCTTTGTAAGAGGTGGCCCACATGTGTTCTTATTCCCCCATGGTACATGTAGCCTGTATGAAATTGACATTTATGAATCAGATTATTTGGAGTTTGATTAAATTTCACCTCATGTAAGATTGGAGGTGAATTGCTCCATACACAAACATTAGGAGAGAAATTTGAAGTGCCCAACATTAGTGTCTTTGTCAATTTTGGCCACACAATCTTCAAGTGTAACATGAAGCAGCATGCGAACCAGTGTTGTCATTAAACCTAAACTTTCTCAAGTCCTCAGTGGCTGGCCATGAGGCACAGCGTGAAATTTAGTGACTGATTTTATTTTTCGAATGTTGCTGTATAAGCCACCCAGAGTATAAGCCGTAGGGACATTTTCAGTGTGAGAATCAACATATAGCCACAACTTATATTCCAAAAATTATGGTGTACTAAAAATATTTAGTTATTTATTAAAAATAAACACCAACGAGCAGAACTCGGAATGAACCCACGAACCCCCCCCCAGCTCCAGCCTGCGCCTACGGACCTGGTCTACTCCCCCTACATTTTAGTATTTAGGATCCCAAAGAAAGTGGTACATGTCCCCAATCATTCCCCGCTAACAACAAAACTTTGTTTTGGAAACAAAAATTTTGGTATTGGGTTGTTTCCTCATAAAAAATTTGTTATTCCCTTAACAGAATTCATTCGCTGACAGTATTGTCCATGGACGTCAATCAGTTGGGGAGGGCATGTCCCCCCCCCACACACACTCTTTTGGTGCAGTGCAATGGTGCGCCTTAATGTCAGGAGGCTTAAAACCAAATTATTTACACCTTATGGAGGCTTCTTGTTTAGCTTTAAGTCTTCCTGTCATTACATCAATTACTTCATGGTATTTGTGTACATCACAAGTAACAATTGCTTGAAAAAAGAAATAAATCTTGCAAAAGCATTGGCTAAAAAAAATTTGTTACACATTGCCTCAGACTTGAGATCACACCACAGGGCATTTAGAATCCAAAATTTCCCAGGGCACCTTATAAGCAGGCCCTAGACCCTTCACTGTCACAGGCTGTACTCTGCACACTCTCATTAGTTGTAATCAAAATTCAGTGAACATGTACTGTATGTCCCTCAAACTTTGACAAGTGATGGACGACCATGAACATGTCCCTTTAAAACTACTTTAGTCCAAAGTGGAAAATAAAAAAGGAATTTTTATAACTAACGCCAGGACTGTTACCGTTTCTACATGTACCTACAAAACTATGCAACAAGAAGGAAAAGCAGAACCAGCAAGAGCTGTGTGCTATAAAAATAACTACCGTAGTAGTGCGCAGTGGAAAAACTAGACTTGATTGCTGGAAATAAAAGAGAAATCTGGAAAGAAATCCTACTTGCATGTACATGTAACATGGTACATTTCAAAATTTTGTATGAGGGTATAGACTCTTGCTTCAGGGCATGTGCCATTGTGCCCCTCCATATATGCTGGGGGTTAAGTGCTACATGTACTGTACATGCACCTTCCCACTTAAAATGTTGAAATGTACAAAAAGTATACATAACAACCTACTGTACATGTACATGTACACTATGTATAAGCCCTGAATGGTCAAAATCCTGGTGATGTCTATGCATAACTAATGGAGTGTATCACAGAGTAGTGTTGGCCTGTATTTGTCACACTGTTGTACACAGTTAAAGCATTCAGGTTATGGACTGAAGCATGCAGTCAAAATACAATTCCGAACCTGAATGTTTCTTCAGATATTTCCTTCTCCGAACAGTTATTGTGGAGTTATAGTAAAATTCCCCCAAATTTCAAGGGTGCCATACATGTAACTTTGTAGCCTTTAAAGCTTGTCAAATACTTGGACTTAAGTTTCCTATTTGCTGTATGATACTTTTTCCAAATTTTATTAATATTGGTTTTCAAGTCCATTTCTACTCCGAGCTAACAGGCTAAATAGCACGGATTACAATTACAGGTGAAACTTACTAGCCGGCATGCCGATTTCAGATAATTGAGTTACTGATTACTTTTATATGAATTGAATCTGTTTCAGTCATTCACGTTTGTGGTAGCCATGTTGCGATTGCCATTCACGATAAAGACAGCATTCCAGAGGTGTCTGTACAAGCCTTTGATTGGCTACAGCCAAGGTCACGTGACATCAAGGTTGTTAAGCACATCTGGTGTAAAACTTCGAGCAGAAGGACCAGATCCCCTGACGCAGGAGTATGATGCTGTCGTTGTTGGTGCTGGCCACAACGGACTGACTGCAGTGAGTGAGACAGCATTTATTAGAGATCTGGAAAGTTGCTGGTGTCAGGAAAGAAATGTCTAGATGGACACCAAATAGGATAGGAATGGCTCTGTTTGACAAGAGTTTCATATGATGGGAAAATACCTTTACCATCTAATGTGAGCACAGGCTCGTGTGTACAGTGTACATGCACATGTATGTGTAACATGCAGTATCACTATCTGCTCTGAGCGGGAACAAAAGAGGGCGTGTTTGTAAATGAAATTGACAATCCTTTGGTACCAATGCTGATGAGTATGCACAAAGAATTTATTATGCAGCATGTAGTCTTAGCATGCATATCAAACATGTGCATGAACCTGGTTGGAAAACTTAGTACATGTACCTGCCTGTATTTTGCTGGTGAGGGTGCACTTCTGGGTGGGGGATAGCACCACTCATAATGCCATAGATGCACTAGCCTGACTAGGACATAGTCATGCTAATGTTAATTTTCATCTCATTTTTCATTTGTTTAGTCCACAACTTTTTTGAGTGGGCACCTGATACACATGAGCAGCATTCAAGTGTATGGCCCTCATACTTTTTCACCTTTGACAGGGTAGCTTTGCATGGTGTCCATAGCATTAGAGCACTTTAGAAGTATCCAAAAACGTACACAGCACGTGTTGTATTTTTGGAGGTGATAGTGGTTGAGGAACCCACTTGGAAATCGATGAAAGGTTTTTAGAAGATGTCACCTAAATTTTGGAATTGCCTTCAAAGCGCTTAGGGGGAAATGACAGAGGAACACATTTTTGTTCAGACTTTTTGATAATCATTTTTAGGCTAAATTAAATATTTTGTTAACTGCATTGTCAGATGCACTACCTTGGCACTCATCTAAAAACAAAGTGGATTGGTGAAACTTCAACACTGGTGAAAGCAGCTTGCTAAAGTCCTCAGTTTAAACATCAGTTAACTGTAAAATGGTTTTTCTTTCTCTCTCGTGTTCAGGCAGCCTATCTTCAAAAGGCGGGCCTGAAGACTCTTGTCTTGGAGAGGAGGCATGTCATAGGAGGCGCTGCTGTCACTGAGGAGATTGTGCCAGGTAAGCATACAGAGATTTTAACCCTAGACCCGTTGGGTGTATGTAAAATAATATTGAGATTGGAGGATTTGGGACTGTTGGGGCTATGTTGATACATGTACTCAGAAATAATAGTGACAAAATAAACACTGACAGTGCATGAAAATGTAATGATACTTGACTAACAAAGGCTTCTGAAAACTGACTTTTTAAAAAGTGTCTATAAACGCTTAGTGTTTATAAATGTTTAGAGGATTAACAAGACACTAGGCATTTCATTCAATTCATGCATCAGTAATAACAGAACCTTTTGTATTTTTGGTTGAGCCATCCCCGAGTGTCATTGGATAATAACTACTGAAGGAGAACATGAGAAGTGGTGTGTTTTTTTTAAAAACTGTAGTGTACAGGCCATGAGTTCATGCATGGGGATATATAATGCCCTCGGTACTTGACATTCGTGGGTAGGAATTCTTACCCATAAATGGCACGTACCAAGGTTGTTATGTGACTTAACCTCCACCTGAGACATCACGCTATTGTTTCCACCGCTCCCTTTTTTTTTGCACGAATGGAGCATCTTTGTTTCAAAGATAGTATTTTTTGGCAATATACTATCGAACACCGAAGTTTAAAATAATCGGTCATGTCGCATATAGTCAAGTTCACTAACTCTTTATCCAGTGTGGTGTACTCGAAGTTTTTCTTTGATCTGCACACAAATTGCTCTTCGTGAAGGCTTTGTACATAATCATCGCTGCATTTGCAATCTGGAGTGAGTCATATAAAAGTGATTTTCGATTTCCAAGTTCATGAGAAACCCTTAAATTGAGTTTAAGACTTTTTTATGTTCTAATAAGCCATTTGCCAGTTACATTTGAATAAAATCTTGTACACTGAGTTATCTGATTGCTCATAAACATAACGATGTGAATTTTTCAGACTAAAGACACTGTTGCTATACCTTGTGATTCAGGGCAAGCTTTCGCAGAGCGACTACCATCTCTGGAATGGACTGGTTTCTTTGTGCCCTTCTCATCCACTGAGAACGGTGTATTGTTGCAAGGCCTCTCTTATGTAACTAAGTAAATGCTTGCCCCAAATCACGAGGTATAGCAAAAGTTGTTTTAGCATGGAGAATTCAAGTTATGTGCATGTGAATTTGTGCCAGATTTGGGTCAAAGTTAACTCGCAAAAGGCTTATTGCAGAATTATGGTTAAAACCAAAAAGATGAAGGTTGAACTGTTTCGGCATGGAACGTCATTAAACATTTCAAGAAGGATGATCTTATGTGCTCATATTTGAGTGACTTATTTGTGACTTCGCGAAGAAAACCACAAGTTTCTAGGGGTTGCATTCCATGACTTTATTTTTATTGACTTGTCTTGCATGACTGGGAAATTACCGGCATGGCTCGCAAAGTATTTTGACAATGGCGAGTTCTCTAATCAAAGGATGTGTGAATGGCGAGGGCTGTTACTGCAGCATTGAGACACCAACAGTTTTCATGGACTGTACAATATTATTGTCAGTATTACTGCCTGCAAGGTGCAACAAAAATGCCAATATTTTATTTACTTACGAAACATGGCATTTCATTTGTGTAGCAGTTGTTTAAAAAAAACAATTTGTTAATCTTTCAGTCTGAAACTTGATTGAACAAATATATTAAAATTCAAATTACATTGCAATTTACAGTGTACCAGTATTTTTTGTGGCTTTTTTTGCCTAAAAATGTACCACTCCATTGTTCAGCACGAATGGAGTGATGGAAGCAATACCTCCGAAAGAATGGAGGGGTATTGCCTCTTTAGCTCAGTTCATGCAAAATAATGGAGCGGCGAAACAACAGCTTGATGTCACAGGTGGATGTTGAAAAGAAATATTTGGCAAGCCTCATTCTGAATTCTCAGCCAAAGTGCAGAGTTGTAGCTTCTTACAGAGCTTCTGAAAGGTGTACCAAAGTTGATGTTTACTTTTATGTAAGAACAATAAGAGTGTTTAACTCAGACCTTCCAAGTTTCTTTTAAAATCGGTCAGAAATTATGGGAGTATTGTGGAAGGGTTTACGGTACAGCTAACCGTCTTTACTCTATGATGCAGTATACATGTACTTGAAGTTGAAATACAAAGAATGTGCGGTATGGTATCTTACACAGTGGTTTTTGGAATATTCAGGAAGCGTTCTGGCAAAAATGTTAGGAGATTGAGTAAAATCATGTTGAAATTGGCTTTCAAAACAGTTCACCAAGAGGGTTTAATGCAGTATAGTGTGACTACTAGAGATTAAGATTTAAGAAATTTTTCATCATCAGAAAAGTACTTTAAATGCAGCTCTTGCCAGTAATACATTGTATTTCATGCTAATTGGGATGCTAAATAAAGACACAAAGACACATTTCACATTTTAGACAGCAACAATCTGGGTCTTGAGTCATGATAACAGCAGTGGTGTGAGTTTCATCATCTTCCTGTCTCTTGCATTTAAGGGTTCAAATTCTCAAGATGTTCCTATGTTCTGAGCTTGTTGCGTCCTGAAATATACAATGATCTGGAACTCCAGGTAGGTTTCTCTATCCGAAAATGGGATATTTTATTTGCACATTTCGTTATACTTGTTTGTAACGGAACTGGAGTCAGAAGTCTTAGATTTCTTTAGAAACAAACTCTTTCACAATCTTTGACTTCTTTATGAACTTGTGAACTACAGTTGTTTGTCATCATCGTGTTAAACAGTTACAGACTGTCAAATTCAGTCCACTTCACTGCACTATTCAGACATACAGTATCACATGGCACTTGACTGATTTGGACAGCTTTGTCAACATTGCTTGGTTTGCATGGAAGAGTTAAGATGGCCAACAACTCCAATGTTATTAACCCCTGGAATCACTTACTACTACTAGTACATAAATCATTTAAATATGGATTTTCATTGTCTAGAAACACGGTCTGAAGGTGTACTTCCGACGAGGCAGTGCTTACACGCCAATCCTTGAAGAACCAGGGCCAAGCGGCACTCCACGCTCACTCTTGCTGAGCAATGATGCTAAGGATACCTTCAGTCAGATTGCACAGTTCTCAGAAAAAGATGCTAAGGTGCTGTATACATGTAGTTCTCATAATTCATATGTGGTGTGTCAAAATCTGGCACATTTGGGTACCAAAGCAGTCATTTTGAGTCATTGCAATTAAAGGTGAAATGTCAACTTTGCTATTTTTCATACTCTGCATTCTTTGTGGTGACTTAGCATTTTAAATTGAAGTAATGAAGTTTTGAGGTCAGACTGGAATGCTAAAATAAGGACTTGTGTAACTTCGAGTTTTTAAAGAAAACGGCAGTGAAATTTCAGAGCACATTTTAAGCATCAGTAGCATCACAAAATTCCAAAAATCTCTAAACAATAAAGTCCCCTTTTATTGCCTTTTGCCATTCATAAATGTGCCTATTTCCATCTGATTTTGACACACTACCACACACTTACGCAACCAGTATACATGAGCCACAGACTTACAAATGCATGGACTACCAGCTGATTTCCAACGAAAACGATGTCAGGATTTTAAGGTTGGCATGGCACCTTTTTCCTTTCAAATGCAATTTCTTTTGAGAGAGAATTTGTCTTCTATTTCAGGAGTATTTCATTTACACGAAGCTGATCGAGGAAATAGGTGTTGCTATTGAGCCCCTGCTGGATGCCAGTCCAGTCAATCTGTCAGCTCTTGGCAAGGGATCTTTTAAAGAAAGAATGGATATGTGGCCTGCCATCAAAGCACTGTTAAAGACTGGTGAGTTTGGGGGCAGAGCTGTCAACAATTCCTCAACCTCATCCCCTCAAAAAAAACATTAAAGTTTGTACAAAATGAGTCAAGCCTTATTAGGCTTTGTCAGTAGAATATGTGAAATCTTTTGGAATATGATAATTGTTTTAACAGCCAAGCACAGGTTTGTAAGAAACTTGCAGACACAATGCCGTAATTTATTCCTTAAAACTTTTTGAAGTGTTTTTGCTGCAGTTTTTGGGAGTAGTGTCACAAAAACTTTGAGATAAATGGATGTGGAGGGGTGGGCATTTGGGGGGGGAACTTTTGTGCAAAATAAGCTTATTCTTTTGCCTGAAATGAAGTATGTCTTCGAGATTAAAATTGTATTCACCTTGCCGACTTTTGAGTTATTGAGATTTTACTGTATGTGCAAAAGCACTCAGAGTGAGTCCAAATGCTTTTTTCAAATTCCTGTATATATCCATCCTAAAATTTGTAGAAATACTCAGACTCCTGCTGATGATCACAAGGTTAAATGTGGCTAAATTCCTTCTCAATTGTCGCTTTTAACAACAGTTTCCGTTTTCTGGCATTTCTTGAATAGGCTCATTCCTTGGCAAGAACCTTCCCATGTTCTATGAGCTGATGACTGCTCCAGTGGCCAAGGTAATCAGTTACCAGAACCTCATCACAGCATAGATGCCACTTTTCTGGTTTTCTCTGTATACGATGCAACACGCACCACCTGCACCTGCATGCCTTTATGATTGTCAGAACAATCAGTTTCAGCTGTACGACACATATCAAATACTGCGCAGCGCATGGAGTAAACAATCTTGTACATCATGCTACAGATTCTGTCCAAATATGGAAAGACTTTATATTTTGGAAAGAACGGACCACTAAAGAGCCATCAAATAAAATGTGAAAAGTAAGTTCATGTCCAGTTCCACTTACTTTTCACCTTGTATTTTTTCACCCTGCAAGAGAAGAGCTTTGGTTGTTATGCACTCCTCTCAGTACGCTCGGTCATGCACTTTGATACTCATTGCCACAATTAAAAAAGTTCCCTTTTTTGAGTAGACTGTGTGGCATCTCTGTCAAAGTCATACTGAGTCCTAATAAATTGGCATCGTTTAAAACAGTGCCATGAAACATGACCCCTTACTGTCAATCAATGTTTAGATTCTGGACCGTTGGTTTGAGTCGGAACCTTTGAAGGCCACACTTGCAACGGACTGCATCACTGGTGCCATGGTGTCTCCCAGAACTCCAGGAAGTGGGTATGAATCAGTTGGAACTCTCAACCCTCACCGTCAAGCTGTTAAAATAACCTCTAGCCTTTGACCCAAACTCTTAAGGCAATTCTGTTTGGAACCCTCTTGAAGTTCCCAAAACCTTCCGGTATAAATGGTTCATTCCTTGCACTTGTACATGTATTTTAAGAGAAGCAGTTAAGCTCCATGCCACGACAAAGTAGCATGGTTATGCCTTTCTAAAGACATTTCAATCCTACTGATATCTGAAGCACAAGGATTATCAAAGAAAGGGGTTTCTTGTCATAATCCCCTCAACAGTCTTCGGTGATCTCCATCAGTAGTTCAAGTTGCCAGCATTTGGTAGTTACTAAAAAATGACCATCTGGTATTATTTAATACACTCATGGGTCAGTACAAAAACCTGACGGCCTTACCTTCTTCGTGAGACAGTGTGAGAAATGTTTTACTTTTATGCAAAAAAAGAATGACTTTGCTAAATTTTCTGTTGTAGAATTTGCAAGTCACTAAAAAATGGAAGGAACTTTTGAACAACTGTACCCCAGTTATTCTTGAAGGAAGTATGTTTATTATGTATGTATAATCTGCCTTCAGCAGAAGCACCCCCCTCAGCAGAAAATAGCCATGTTCGCATGGAACGCTCACTTTGTTGGCAACGATTCGACTATAATGTGCACTTTATACTTGGTTGGGAACCTGAAAAATGCAGTTCCTAGTAAAGGAGCTTGTGCTGCTAGGGTAATTGTGCCCTCTCTTGGTCCAGCTCGGGGTATATACAAGTATGAAATTGGCCCCTGGGCTGAATGCACGTTCAGTACATGAGCATGTGGATATGTGTACATGTACCGTACAGTGTGCAGTACACTGGAAAATTTGCAAAACATACGTAGGATAGGATGAGCTATGAATGTTGCGGTATGGCAGGGCTGATACTTAATACTATGGCCGTTTTCCAATAGTCATCCTCGTCTCTGTCTCAGGCTTCGTCCCCGAAACCAATCTTCGATTGTGGGCGTGAAGTGTTTAATTCAAATTGGATTATTGTAAGTTTTTTGCTCGCTTGCATCTTATTTGATGTTTTGTGGCACTATTAGACTAATTAGTGCGCCTACAGCTTCAAAGTCAGGTTGTGAAAAAAACAGTTGAAGCCTGAGACGGAGCCGAAGTTGAGTACTGGAAAATGGTCTATGTATGTACAGTGTATGTGTTATATGCAAATTTGCCTGTTGGACATTTGACATATTACTCAATACACTCTCTGAAGAAAAGCCTGAAATGCTGGTGCATACTTTGTAGGAGGGCACTGTTGAATCATCCTGTACTGGAACTTGTTCATTTACCAGTAGTTACGTGTACAAGCAATCTGCTCCTGCTGTCATGTAGCGTGTAAAAACACGGTAACACCCATTAGCTTTTTAATCCTGTGAAGGTATTCTGTGCTCCAATTGGACAGAACTCTAGTGCTTCGCACAAGTGGCCAGGGTCTCTGAACTAGGACTCCACACTGATATGATGGACTTGAAATTATGCAGACACGGCGGAGTGTAAATATACATGAAGTCAACCAATGTCAACTGTGAAACATGGAGTGTGTCAGTGAGTCTGGTGGCATGCCTGGAGCTCACCACACAAATGACTGACCAAGGGCTTTGAAAGGCAAAGCAAAATTGTGGCCATAAGTGAAACATGTACCGGTATAAACAAATTTATGTATGTACATGTTCCACAGTAGAGGACATAGACAGATTATAAAAAGGTGACGAGTTACGAGTACTGAAATGAAACTCTACAATTGTGGTGAGCTCCAGGCATGCCACCAGACTCACTGACACACTTCATTGTTTCATTGTTGACATTGGTTGACTACATGTACCGGTATATGTACACTGCACCTGTGTCTGCATGTACATGTCATGTCAAGTCCATCATATCAATGTCGGGTCCTAGTTCAGAGACCCCAACCACTTGGGGGAGTCAGGTTGGCAAAGTGGTTCTTTCCTCGCCTTCCACTTTCACAGTCCAGGTTCCATTCCTCGGCTCAGTCCACATGTGGATTGGGTTTTCAGTCTCTGTCTGATTTTGTGGTGTAACCAGAATAATCTTCTGGGGGTTTTCCTCCCACCTCAAAAACTGTAACTTCTTCTCATTGTTTCCTCTCTGCAGATTTCTTTAGGCTTGCGAGCTACAGTGCTGATAGGACACTTTTGAGGAATCCTTGGTTTCATTACCAGAAACACTCACATGTATTAATAATAATACTAATAACAATGTACATGTACATGGGCAATAAGTACATGTACATGTACACTTGGGTAAAATATGTAAGGATTTTTCAATTTTTCACTTTTGAAATCTTGAAAAATCCCGATTCACCATTACAATGTTTTTCATTTAACAGTTGATATAAAACATAAGAAAGCCAAACACGAGTCTATACCATAGACCCAACACTACTATTGGGCCCTCCAAACCTCGTCTGGTGATTATTTTGAGGAGATTTCATTTTCCTCCAATCTCACCCCTGATGTACGATTTGAGCTTAGTCTAGCTGCCACGCCAAACCCAAAAAATTGTTGTTCTTGTAATTCAGCATTGCATATAGAACCAATCAGATTTGTAAACTCAGAATTCAGTGAGGCAACGGCCTTTGGCTCACAAGGTTCTGCTGTTCTGTCGCTGTTACCACTTTGTTCAAAATGTCCTGCTGTATACCTTGCCAAATGTATACGTTGAAGCTTCTGCCTGCTGCCATCTACACTTGGGTCAAACATCTGAGAGAAATAGAACTGTAAACAAATGCTTCTGGACATAATGAAGCTATTGCATTCGATGGTCCCAATTGCAATTATCTTCATATCTATTACCATACTAATTTTTAAATTCCGTTTAGCACAGCAGTAGCCTAGCATCTAGACTGGGCCTTACACATGAAGAGGTGTCGTTTCAGCCAGTATATCCAGTTTAGGGAGTCATCATTGACTGATTGTTTGCTTCGATTCCTTTGCAAAGTTGTATTGAATATACATTTACACACAGTGACACAAAATAGACTTCACCATTAGAGCGAGCATTATTCTCCATCGCAGGTAACATTTTGGCCCTCTGTTGGTAGGTATGTGTTGATTCACCATGTGATGGGAGAGATTGCTGGTGTGAAGCATGCCTGGGCGTTTGCTGAGGGGGGCATGGGTGCCGTCTCCAGGAGCATTGCCAATGCTGCTGAGGCCCATGGAGCCACCATTCTGACAGAAAAGGTACTATAGAAGACAGGATCATAGTTCTGTGAGTCATGATCAGTCTGTAGTTGTGGGGGGAGCATCTTTCTTTTCTAGACATCCGATTTTGGGGGAAACATGCAAAATTTGAGGAAGTTCTGAGGAAATGTTTTCTTGAAAAAAGGCAAGGGGGAAGAACTAAGATATCCACTCTGACTGGAACTACTCCCTCATTGGCAAAGAAGAGAGAGGTGGGTGCACATGCAGAGACTACATTCTAAGTGCATGCTGTTACCTAGTGCCTCGTTTAGTAAAGAAATCTTGGTGAAAATACTCCTAGTGTTTGCACTATGGAGACTCTTTTATGCTAGATTTTTTGTTCAAGGTTTTCTTAACAGTTTTTCATTTCGCAATGATAATCCTAACCCCAGAATTGCCCCCGAACCTGTTTTCAAGAAAGGGCAACCCTGTGTGGACGTATTTAAGTCCATACAGACTCTGTATGCTCTGCATTACTGTATGTGGACCACTTTTTGTTTATGAGTCCCCACTAGATATGTAAGGTCAGCCCATGGTGTTCCACACCTAGCCCATCTAGCCGTGTCCACACTGGACTGTCTTTTCCAAGGGTGTTACCAAGCCGATGGTAAAACGAAAAATGATCAAATGTGACAACTGTTCACACTTGGACTTTCGACACGTGAAAAGTAGCTGAGTCCTCGGGAGAAGTAACTGAGCTCTCAGTACAATGACTCACAAGGGCACTTTGTGCGACCTCTCTGCACTTGTTTTCATCTATCGAGTAGCTTCCCATGCTTAAATTTCACTACTTTCGCTGTCCACACTGGGCTTTCCATCCTGGGAAAAGTGACCTGGGAGTTTTTCCTGGGCAGAAATTGGCCCGTAAAAATAACCACATTGGTGATCAGTAAAAGTACTCGAGAGGAAACCTATGTGAGATGTCTGCTCTGGACTTAAACTGGGAAAAGTCCCCCATCCGCTCAGTAAGTTTGACCCAAAAAAATCCAGTGCGGACAGGGCTATAGACCCATGTTGTCTGTCTCCACCGGAGTGATTCCACTGCTACATGTACATTTATGTGATGTATTATTGGAGAGTGGATACCTAGGACTTGTTTACTACCCTCATAATAATACGATGAGTCAGTATGCGGCAAGCTCTGTACCCATATAGCTAAACTACATTCCTAAAATCCCAGTGCAAAGTACCCCAAGTATGTTGGTAGTCATCTGAGTACACTGAACTTTAGGTCTTTGAATTATATTTGAGGCAGCCAAAGAGTAGCCCCCACTCTGACAGAATCCACCCATGACAGAAAACAAAATTTCACCTGCACTTAGGATGTTTTCTTACCTTGTACTGTATTTGTCAAAACCAAAGGCATTATGCTATAAGAGAAGATACATAATTTGAATTCAGAGATAATTATGCCTGCGACCACTCCTATACTCATTAGTGTAGTCTCAGTAAGTAAAGGAAACTGACATTCTGTATCCAACAGTACTGCTGCCCTGTTATAGGCCTATGGCTTATTATGCCCCAGTACTTCATAGCACTGCTGATTTCAAGTTCTGGTGCCAGATAATTGCATTACTCAAAACTTGAGGTGTTCAATGTACCTTGACAGTGAATAATTTTGGAAGTGACAGCAGGACGAATGCCAGAATTAATTTGAATGAGATAACATTCCATCCTTGCACTGGACATTGCAGCCGGTGAGTACAGTGCTGTTAGATTCTGATCAGAGGGCCTGTGGAGTTGTCTTAGAGGACGGGACTGAAGTCCGCAGTAAGATGGTGCTGTCCAATGCAACGGCCAGAATCACCTACTTGAATCTGACCCCTGAGGAAGCTCTACCCAAGGAATTCATTGAGGAGGTCCAAGCCATTGATTACACTTCCCCAGTCACAAAGATAAATGGTAGGATTGGTTTTCTATCATTATTGTCGTCTAGACCACTTAAGACTTTCTCAAGACCAGCACAAGACCAATGCAAGACCTCCAGTCTAAATTCAAGTCACAAGCTATTCAAATGAACCGAAACAAACGCATTCCCTTGTCATTGACCCAGTCACTTGTGCATGGTCAAGTGCACGGTCTTATGTCTGGTTTGGTGACAGTCTCGACTACAACACTCTTTCTATCTAGCATTTTGATTCTTCTATCAAAATTATTCACATTCGAGCAACAACCCAAAATTTGAATATTTATTTTCCTCTCACTTTAGTTCTTTCCTTTAAGTAAAAATTAGATATTGTAAATAAAAATTACAAAAAGTTGAAATCCTGTATGCAATTGTGAGCAGATTGGCATTTGTAAAGAGATTTTGAGGTGAAATTTTTATATGTTACAGAATTCAGTAGACATAATGCATGTAGATCAGTGGTGCAGTTAATTTCCCAGGTTATCAGAAGATCATCTTAATATTGTATTTGACTATTCAAATGAATTGTTGCCCTGTTCTGCCTTCATTACTATCAAGTTTTGTCAGTAAAACAAAAGTAAAAGTAAAACGAAAGATGATATTTGCCTTCATACCTTAAAGTTCACTGGCTCACTTTTTTCACCCAGAGAACCTACCAAGGGTTGAATCTGGTTTGGTTCAGCAGACTGAACAGGGGTCAGAAAAGTTTTTGATTATCCTGGATGGCTGCCCCAAAGCAACATTACTGCATGCTTTGCTTATATGTTCACCATATAGTGGCTGTAGACAGGCTGCCAAATTTTGCAGCAAACCCAAATGTGCCTTCCCAAGAGCCTGGCGCCCACCACACGGCCACCATCCATCTCAACTGCGAGAATATGGACTTCATCAATGACTCGTATGAACCATGCACCAGGGGCGACATCCACCGGCGACCCATTATAGAGATGACTATACCTTCTTCAATGGATCGTACCATTGCTCCTGAGGGGTGTCACGTTGTGACACTATTCACCCAGTACACTCCGTACCACTTGGCAAATGGAGAAGAGTGGGATGACAAGAAGAAGAATGAATATGCCGATTTAGGTAAGTTGGGAGGTGTTGGGAGAGGGTCAGATTTTTAAAAACCTCCTGAACAGAGATGTGAACAGTTTTTGGCAGTGTCCTCATTAGTCTATGGAATAAACATTTAGGCATTTGTATAGACAGGTGAAATTGGCAAATTGGGTTAATCAGGCAAAACGTCCTTTCATGTATCTGACCTCCAGATCTTGGCTGATCATGGTCTTACCTATTGAACTAGAGTCAGCTGACAACTTCTGATGAAACACAGCCTCGGACTTTTTGCCCCTACAGATCTTTTTTCTTTTGAGTTTTCTGTTTTTTTCTGTTATTCCCATTATTTGCCTACAGTTTTTGACAACGTTGAAGACTACTGCCCTGGTTTCAAGTCCAGTGTTGTTGGCAGAGATATACTACCTCCGCCTGACCTGGAGCGCATTTTTGGACTGACTGGAGGGGTATGGAAAATCTGTACATAATACTTTGAGAATTCCTAAAGGCTAAGTAACTGAAAGAGAAAATAATCACATGAAACATATTGACACTTAGAAACAAAAAGTGGTGTTTTGTATCAAATTTGTATGGTGTCATTTATGTTTTACACAGGGATCTACAGAATCTATCTTCACCCCACTCGGTGCCCTTTTAGGGTCAAGTCGTATCCCATTGACATAATAGCTTTAGCGATGTGCTTAACTCTAAACTTTTTCACTCCTTGAAACATCTAATTCCTCCTTTCTTTCTTTTCCACCTGCCAGAATATCTTCCACGGTGCCATGTCCTTGGACCAGCTGTATTTTGCCAGGCCGGTTCCATCATGTAGCAGTTACCGGTCCCCAGTTGAGGGCCTGTATCTCTGTGGTAGTGGCGCCCATCCAGGTAACTTAGTTGTACCCTACAGTAACCACGAATGAGCCATTTTGGTATGTCCAAGAGGCACCGTCATTCGAGAACAAACTACGCATGTGAGGAAGTGTTTGACCTTGTTCACATTGGTTCTCCTAAAGGACCTCATTTTGGGCATGTGCGGGTGGAATCAAACTGGCTCCTCCTTAAAAGAATGTGGAATTTTGTTTAATTTATGCCTAATTTGCTGTGCATGGCTTTTCTTTTTGTTTGGCACATAGGAGGTGGCGTGACAGGGGCACCTGGACGTAATGCAGCCTATGTTGCTAGCAGAGATCTCAAGAAACGAGCTGTAAATAACTAATGTGCTTACAGCACAGTCTTCTCACCCAGAGAACGGTGTTATGCCGTGGATCATGTCACCTTGCTGATTCAGCAAAGATGTAAAATTTGCTCTCTTATTGAAGGAACTGTGATCTACCTCACAACAAATTGGCAGTCTATTTATGAAAATTATTGCGGGGATGTGTGCGGGTCAGCATCTTAAAGCAGTATTCAAGCTCTGTCTGACCAGTTTTGTCAGACACGCGAAATCCTGAAATAAAATTAACAGTTCAGCACAATCAGGGTCATTGGAATTAACAATACCTTTAGTTATCAGTATTTGTCATGCATTGTTGGCATGAGCATTTTACAACAGTTTCAAAGGACTGCTGTAGCATAGTACATCTGACAATCTGACACTGTCTTAACCACTTGATGCCAGATGGCATTTAAACACCCATACTTTTCCTTATTTGTTCACGGAGGACGTGCACACTCGTTTAAGAATTCTGTTTTTATTTCCGCGGTTGATATACATGTATTAGCGCGTTGTGCTTGGTTGGGTCAAAGCACAATTGCAATGTTGAAGAATTTGAGGGTAAACAAACCTGCCTCCAGCAGCTTTTTCAGATAAGAAAATCTGACATTAACTGGTTAGTAAGTGCAACCACATTTAGTGCAAGTTTTCTTCCACAATAGATTGTATTCAAGGATCCCCTTGAGAGAACAGTGACAGTGATGATTGGAGGTTTGGAAAAAAAATGAAGTAAATGGGATGAAAGACAAAGCCTGTGGCTGCATTTTATAATGTATGATTTAAGCATATGCTGATAGGGAACCCGGTTTCGGGTACCTTTCAAATTTGTATGCATAGCTGGGGTGCCAAAAATCGGAAGAAAAGACCAAGGCCTTGTAACAAAAGGCCGTACTCGGAACAAAAGGCCTGCTGCTGGGGATTTTCATCATTTTTCGACTTGCATTGTTCCGGAGGTAATCTTTCATTGTTATGAAACAGTATACCACTGTTTTCGGCCGCACAGCGCGCCTGCAGATTAGCACCGCGGACAAAAGTGCTCCAGCGCCCCCATCGATGAGCGATAGAGTACTGCTGCAAGCTAATCCAGCTACGTTTGTAAAGACGCCACTGGTATTCACCGGGCACAAAGGAAATTACATAACACTTCACAATTCTGGGTTCTCTTTACAGGGCGGCAGGCCTGGCTGAAATACTCAGAGTCAGTGGAGGTTGCCTGTCAGATTAGAGTAGCCACCAGATAGTGATTCGTGTGGGTTTAAACGTCCAGTAAATGAAATTATAAATTTTTGAAGAATTTTGAAAATCATACATAGGCACTGCATTTTAAAGCCCCCAGCAGGAAATGGTTAACCTCTTCCTTCCGGGGCAGTTATCAATGTTTATGATGCTGGGGTGGGATATTTATCATTTTTTCTGTTTTCAAAATTCTTTAAAAATTCCTATCTTCATTTACCGGACACTTACAAACACGTGAAGGACTGTCTGGTGTCCACTCTAGCCTGACAGACGAAATCTATTGACGCCTGAGTATTTCAGCCAGGCCTGCAGCCTTGTAAAAAGAGCCCAGATTGTGCAGTGTTATGTAACTTTCTTTTGTTCACGAACCTGGCTCAGTGCGCTGCTGACCTCTTTCCAATAGTGGCTAGATTAGCATGCAGCGGTGCTGTGTGGCTAATCGCTGCGGTGGTGGAGCGCTTTTGTCCTTGGTGGTAATCCGCTCGCTCTAAATGCCCAAAACCATGGTATAGTGTTTCAAAACGGGGCTGGATTATCTCCACTTCTTAGAATGAAAAATGTCAGTAATTCCCAACAGCCTGGTCTTTTGTTCCAAGTACTATCTTTTGTTACAAGGCCATGTTCCCTATGTCCGAGTTCAGAAACCCCGGCCACGCATCTAAAGCATACGTGTCCGGATCCGGAATCCCCGGCAGGAAGTGGTTTTAAAGACCATAAAAAAGAAGATCAAGTATTTGAGGTATTCAACATATTTTGTAAGAAGACTTTTCCATGAAGACTGTATTCAGAAATTTTTTATGCAACAAGAATTACCAACTGAGCACTTAAACGGTAATGTAAATCATACAGAGATTAAAAGTTGTTTCAAGACAGACTCTTATCAATTCTTTTACTTGTAAATTCTCTCTTTTGCGAAGGGAATAAGGAAACTGTTACAAGTGGGTCTTTTGCAATTAGTAGTATTCATAATAAAATTTAAATATTTTTGAAGCGGTATACACTGTGAATTACATCCATACGTAAGTCTACTGTAAGTTTGCCAACTATGCCAGTAAACTAGATCTTCATTTCCAATCTGGGTAATCATGTCCGTCCGCTCACTGATTTTGGGCTATTCTAATTATTTCTGTGGATTCTTGAATCCTGTCCAGTCATTCTAGAGGAAAGTGTATTCTGAGGGTATCTTACTGGCTGAATTGGTTTTTTCGGGAAGTAGTCTCAATGCTTAATCATTTCTAATAAAGAAGCAAGAGCACATAAAGAAGCACATTAATAGTCCACGACATAAAAGGGGTGAATTAGTGGTGTTGATTATTTTCCTTGGGAGACAGGGAACATAGCTATCTTGGATATCCGTACCTGATCTAGATTCCCTTAACTTCTGAGGTAAAGATAATCAGGGATAAGGTTTTACACAGCCATCAACGTTGAAAAGTTGATCGGCATTACTATACTGAAGTATAACTTATGAAAACTTCAAACTGCTAGTGACTGAAGTAACCTGAACAGCTACTAAGTTGAAGGGTCTTGATTAGCAAATTGAAAAGATTATGCTTGGATTCCAACATTGATCTTGTTGCGAATTATGGCATCACTAAAGTGATGTTGCCAATAAATCGATGCACTCTTGTGTGTACATTGTATAAAATTTGGATACCGTCTGAAATTTCTAAATAAAAAATGTTTCACTTTGTTCATTTTATTGCACTTCACATGATGTTTTTGTACCCGTAAGTAAAGTCTCTGTATTGTCTTCAACCCCCCTCCCCAACCTTTACTATTCAGAAATGTTCACAATGCACTCATTTCCAAGTCGTTCATATCCAGTCCCAGGAAAACTTCCTCAGATTTATAATTTACATGGCGAATTAATTACGTGGTTGAATTCCCCCGGAATGCTGGTGTCGCTGACTTGATTTTATTTGGCAGTGCAAATCAAAGTGAGATGGTCAATCCACATGACCTCGACAGAAAAAAGCAACCTTTTTTTCATTTTCAACAAGTGAGCTCATTGATAGATTGACAAGTTTCTACTTTTATATTGTACATGGAATTGCAATGCTGAATCTTGTCCTTTAAAACTGATCCCCACTCCACACATAACATCTCTCCCAAGACGTGTGATGACGTCAGTGTGGGTGAATAAACTTGGGTTTAAAAAAAAAGGCCACCAGTGACAAAACAACTACCAGTAATTCACGTGTTCCACTGTACCTGTATCAATTTATACACCATAAGTGAGTGGACTTTATTCTAAACTGAATTGGTACAAAGACTTTTTAAAAAATCCTCTCCCACGTAGAGCGGGTCGGGACTACTGGTGATACTCTACGTGGGGAAGAGTCTCCTGCACTCACATATCCCTGCCCAGCCCACATGTACATATGCAGAGTGGCACCGAACCCTGGAGGTGGGTCGGCAATGGGAGTGTAGTTACCAAAGGAACATAAGCCGGGTTTGACAAGAGCGAGCACTCGCCCGGCCCAGAACAGTGCTGGACATTGTCCGGACTGCCGAGTGCAGGGTCGCTCTGCCACTGGCTGTTTTGCTCTGCAGAACATCTTTCAGGTAGCACTTGGTGAAGGTGGAGGGAGATTTCCAGCAAGCCGCCTGGCAGATTTCAGCTAGAGGAACTCCTCTGAGTTCCAGGATGCAGAAGCGGCCCGAACGCCGTTGGCCCTGACGTGAGATCGGGTCGTCTCATCATGTTGCGCCGGCCAGTCTCGGTTAGCCAAAATAATGGTCGAGACTGTCCATCGGGCAATAGTGTCCCTCAACGCCAGATGAAAGAGTTTCGTTGTGGTGACGAAGAGCTAGGAATTAGCTTCACGGCGATGCTTGGTCCTGGCAAGATACAACTTGAGAGTCCGGACCGGACACCATCTCTTGTCAGAGTTGTCTCTCGAAAGTGAGGCTATGTCGGGAGCAAAATGTCGGGAGGCCCGAAGGTAGGCGTCTGGTTTTTCGTCAGAAACCCAATGGTTGGGATAATTAGGCGAACCCCGTGGCTCACAGCAGATGTGGCCATCGGCAATCGATAGGGCATGCAGCTCGCTACCTCACCTCGATGTAACGACCGCTAGGAGGAACGCCAGTTTGATGCTGAGATGGAGATTACATGCATCGGACAGCAGTTCGAATGGGGGACCAGCAAGAACTCGTAGGACGCTTCCGAGGTCCCAGGATAAGACGAGGCATTTGGCGTGGGAACGCTTGACAAACATTCCTCGAAGGAGATGATGGATATAAGATGGCAGTGTTGTCAGAGACAGTCGATCCATCGCTGAAGCCCGAGTGTATTCATTATAAGGAAAGAATAAGTAAGCCCTGTTGCAAAATAAACTACGTTCGGGTACATCTATGTTACTACGTATCCTTAAAGTTGGAGGACTACGGCGATATCATTACATGTACGGGGAATTAAGGTCGTTCCGTATGCATAACAGGAATAGCACTGCAGGTAAGGAGCGTCCGAAGACTCAAGGCCGCTCCATCACTGCACTTAAGTATCCTAATATTTTCCCCCTACATCGAAGAGTTAAAACATTTCCGTTTGTTCGCTGGAATAAAGAAAGCTAGCGGACAAACGGTGAAAATGACAACTACTTGTCAAGTCCGCCTTTTCGTTTCGATTACGCGGGTTGCAGTCGGGAAAAGCAACGTGGGAGGGGGGAATAGCCAAACTTTTGTCAGACCTCGTAACAGTCACAGTATATAACCTTTGGACACGCCCACTACAGAATTCGTGTCCGGAAAGCAATGTGGGGCGAGGCCAGGCCGAGGGGAAGAATACGTGGAGAGTCGGGAATTATTAGATGAAAGGAGCATGTAGAATTCACGACGATGTGGAGTTCAGCGAATAGGACGCCCAAGGCGTGGATACTGAATTGAATGGTGTGATCATCAGTTTGAGGTAGAGGGGAGCCTGTGCTCGCGTGCCTCTGACGACGAAGTTTCAGACATCGAAGGGCTCAATGGGTCTGCAGGTAGGGCAATGACATCTACTGCAGGCATTATGAACAAAAGACCGATGGTCAGAATAAACCACACACGGTAGACTGATCGTGTCGCGTTTTATTCACTGGGACAGCTCCATAAAAAGGTCAAGCGACGCCCAGAGAGCAGATTTCTCTTATTCCCACCCAGCTGGCCCCAAGCACGGGAGTCTCGGGTGCTACATAGTCGGCGCGCCGGCGGTTTGATGCATAGTGTAGCAATAGGCCTATGAGCAATTGTTCGAGCCGCGGTCAGGGTTTATGCGTGACCAAGACTCACAATCACCAGGGGCCCGCACGAGAAAATGACGTAAGGCGGCCCAACAGAGTGTACATGTATTTCCTGCACGCCTGGATGCCCCAAAGACTGGACAGATCAAGGCAGAGGTGTATAGGTGGAGCTGAATGCAAGTCGCAAGTAGAACCCGGATAAGTTGAAGATTAACTCCTAACATTTTTATTGATAACGGTAGAGTCTCACAAACTGACGCGACAAAATTCTTTGGACTTTATATTGATAATAATGTCTCTTGGAAAATAGATGGATTTCACATTAGCGCCGTCTGCGCATATCCCCATCGAAACTGAGGCTCTCTGTGTTGAACTTCCTCGCACGCGCCCGCGGAGTCGACATAGTACATGCAGTATCCGGTTCGTAAGTGTGACACCACTTCAGTTTAAACCACGCCCACTACACAAGATACACGGCCATCGCAGGTACGTTAGTTCGCGGTAAATTGCCATTGTTGTTGTTTTTTTATTTCAGGTGTCGAGTCATTCTGAAAGACTCTTCTTCAAAAATCTGCAGCCTGAAAAGTCTGAATTTAACATACCTTTATGTATTTTTTGTCTTAACTCTTTACTTTCAATCGTCTGATCGTTTTAAGAATTGAAACTGACACATACAGCCTCGTTTTCAAACGCGGAAGTGCGCAGATTGACGCTAAAAGCGTCGTATTGGGATCCCTCTATACTGTGGTGAAACTGGGTAGCTGCGCCGTCTCTTGGATACCCTGCGGCCAGTGCGGGCATTACCGAGAGGTATGAATGTTACAGGGGCCAGCCCCTCCAGCGGATTCGGACCCTCTGCGGAGCCGGCCACCCGAGGCGGAGGACGAGTCCCTAGTTGCGACAGCCAACATGGACAGAGAGGAGGATGACTCGATTTTGGACGGGTTTCCCGAGCTAGCTCAGGAGCAGCAGGATGACCCGGAGCTGGGACCGGTCCACCAGTGGCTGGTGGCGGGGAGCGACCGGCCTGAGTGGGAAAACATCTCGGCGCCGTAGTCAAAAGCTGGTGGTCAACATTATGAGGGCGCCCTGTACTGGCTGGCTGCCTTTTTAAAACCTTTGCTGTGCTTTCTTTTTTTCAC
>NW_019091726.1:113579-138524 GCF_001949145.1 Acanthaster planci | reverse complement strand
GTTTCCAAGACAACAAAAAGTGTGTGAAATGGCAGAAACTTACAGAAGACAATGCCAAACTTCCATGCTCAAAACCTTCCCTGCATCAGAAACTTCAAAAGAACCTTTGCCAAAACTACAAACTAACTAGTTTGACACTAAACCTACTGACTTACAATACAAATAGCAAATTACAGCAAAACTCACCCCAGCTGCAACTGGTGACAAGAGCAGAAAAGTGCAAATGTGGGAAGGCTGAAGAGAGCTGTGAGTAGTAATGCTCACTCTTCAGTAGCACGCACCAGTCTGTACAATTAACTGCAAGAAGCTCGATGAGCAATGCTAAACTATAAGGTGATACAGGGTACCAGACAAGTTGCTGACTAAACTAGGGAAGCTTGTAAAAGAAAAAGTGTCATGCAAAAAAAAAACACATTCAAATCTCCCTTCCACACCCTCATGTAGGTATTTTGCATACGCTGCCTTAACACCTCTGGATAATCTTCAGATACGCCCTCTCCCTCTACAGGAAGTGTTCCCATTACTAGGACCAGTGGAACTGAGACCTCCCTTCCCAACATTAGCATATTTGGGGTCTCTCTGGTGGATTCCTGGGGTATACACCTATATGCGAACATTGCATAGGGAAGCTGTTTATCCCAGTATCTTTGCTTCTTGTTTGGGTTTATCATCACTGCGACCATGGTGAGGAGTGTGCAATTGAAACGCTCTATGAACCCATCCGACTTAGGGTTATAGGGGGTGGTGCATGTCTTGCGTATCCCCAGAATTTCGCATACTTTGGCAAACACATGAGCCTCAAAGTGCCGGCCCTGATCAGAATGCAACTCTGCTGGAATCCCAAACCTGCAAAAGTACTCCTCCACCATCTTACTGGCAACTGTTTCTGCTGTGGCATCGGGTATCGGGTAGGCCTCCACCCACTTGGTGAAATAATCACCAACCACCAGAATCCACTGATTTCCATCTGCGGTTCTTGGCAGGGGGCCTATTATGTCAAGTGCAACCCTACCCATTGGTACACCAACTAATCGTTGTTGCAACGCGGCCCGCGGGCTCCTTAGGGGAGGTTTCTTGCGTGTACATGTGTCGCATTTCCGGACCCATGAGCGCACGTCCGCATCCATCCCTACCCAATAATACCGCTGCTTCACTTTTCCCAGCGTTTTCCAGTGACCAAGGTGGCCTCCAGTCACCTCGTCATACAACTCGTCCAATACAGTTGGACGAAGCTCCTGGGGGAGGAGCATTTGCCACCTAACTTCCTCCCCAGGGTGTGATTCCCAGCGCCGGTGCAGCACCCCATCGCGCAAGGCGATCCGCGACCAGGACAACCAGTAGGTCTTTGCTGCTAGCGTAGCAGGAGTCACCTCATGCCAACTGGGCCGCACGTCTGACTTCTCCCTTGCCAACACCAACCACCCCATTGTTTTGTCCTTCAGCTGTGCTTCCCGGATTCTATCCGCCGTACCCCACGGTTGGCCATAGGAGCATCCCCCAGAACGGCCCCGGTGCATTCCCAGACTCTTGCTGGCCTGTTTGCTTTGACTCCCTTCCTCTTCACTCTCCATGCGACCACACTGTCGACAGGGCTTCCGCGACAGCCCGTCCGCATTAGAATGCTTTAACCCGGGTCTGTGGACAACCTTAAAGTCATATTCTGCAATGACCTCTAACCAGCGTGCTAGCTAGCCCTCAGGATCCTTCAGATTTAGGATCCAGCGCAGGGATGCATGGTCGGTCCTTATCGTCACTTTCTGTCCATAAAAATATGGTCGAAAGTGCTTCAGATAAGCCACCACCAGTTGCGCTCCAGCTTCCTCAGGGCCCTACTTGCATATGCAATGTGCCTCTCAACACCTTCTACTATTTGAGAAAGTACTCCTCCAATGCCAACATCGCTGGCATTCGTGTCCAGGATGTACTCCTCCCCTGGCCTTGGGTAGGCCAATACCGGCGAGTCCTGAAGCTTGCCTTTCAGCTCAACAAAAGCAGCTTCACACTCGTCGTCCCACCGAAACTGGCGAGACTTCTCCGTCAGTCTGTGCAGTGGCTTGGCTATGTCCGCAAAGCCCCAGTTAAACCTCCGATAATCCAAGGCCATTCTAAGGAAGCTTCTGACCCCCGTTTTCGCAAGTTGGAGTCGGTCACTCCCTGACTGCCCTCCTTTTATCATGATTAGTCCCGATGCCCCCCTGGGACACAATGTGCCCCAAGTAACGCACCTCCCCTTGAAAGATTTTACATTTCCCTGGGTTCAACTTGAGCCCGGCTGCCCGGAGGCGCCCCAGTAGAGCTCTCAAGTTGGCCAGTTCTTCTTCTACACTTTTCCCGCAGACGATGACATCATCCAGCAGCGTATCCCACTGCAGTCCTGCTAGGACTCGCTCCATCAACATCTCGAAGGTTGCTGGGGCATTACATAGCCCAAAAGGCATGACCTTCCAGCTATAAAGCCCTTCCCTTACGACGAATGCCGACTCTTTCTTGGCATCGTCATCCAAGGCAATTTGCCAGTACCCTGAAGCAAGGTCAAGGGTTGAGAGCCATTTGGCACCGGACAACGAGTCAAGGGTGTCATCTGTTCGCGGTACTGGGTACGCATCCTTGATTGTTACGGCATTGAGTCTTCTATAGTCTACACAAAACCTTTGTGTCCCATCTTTCTTTTCAACAAGGACCACGATGGAAGCCCAAGGGCTGTCTGATAGTTCTATGATACCTCTTGCTTTCAAGGCGTCTACTTGCCGTGAGATTTCTTCTTGCTGAGTTATTGGGTACCGTCGGGGCCTCTGCTTTATGAGGCGGGCCTCCCCCGTATTGATTGAGTGTTTTTACTAAGCTCAATTGCCCAATGTCCTCTGGCCCCCTTGAAAATACATCCTGATATTCGACAAGGAGGCTGGCCACCTTGTTCTGATCCTCCTTGCCTAACTTAGAACTAGCTTGTGCGTAGAGTTCCGCCAGATGCGGGGGAACACTTACCCTAGCCTGACTCTGGCCGGCGTCAGGCTGAGCCCCAAGTGGGGTTGGGGTACAACGAGGAACTGTACCCACATCTTGGGGGTCCACTGGGGACAAAGTGCCAACCATGGTGCCCTCCCTAACCACGCACTCGTCTTTTCCTGGATTTATTACACGCACCCCCAGGCTACCACGGGAGGAATCAACTAAGGGCCTCTCGACAATCATGCCCATCTTTTCTATCTCGCTGCCCTGCGTCACTGGTTCAATCACCTCAATGCCCGTCAGATAGGGGCCACCCGCTACTGCGCCAGGAATAACAGCCTCATGCCCAGCTGGTACGACTGTAGTGGTCCCCACCACTACCCTGGCACACCAGGCCCCACCCTCTCTGTCGGTGCACTTAACATTTACCCCATTAAGGTTAAGCTCGAGCTTCCCAAAATCTACTACCCCATTCGTGGGTACTAGGAAATCAGTTCCCAATATGCCGTCCACTTCTATTGGTGCAAATATTGCACGCACACTGTGGATGCTTTTCCCTACTTGAACCTCAACCCATGCAACACCCAACACCGGTAGTGCTGTGCCATCTGCTTGGCGGATGGTCACATCCTGCTTTTCTAGCTTTGGTCTCAGTCCCAGCGGCATCTGGTGATAGATAGATACGTTAATTATAGTGTCTGTTGCCCCCGTGTCAATCAGCATTCTCAACTTTACCGATTTCACCACACCCACGACATACATGCCCAGTTGTGGACTCACCGGCCCTAATTGCACAGCTTTCCCCCGGGCCTCTGGGTCAGCTGCCCGCCGTTTCCCTGCGGTGGCGCGCCTTTCCTTTTTAGTTTGGGGTACTCACGCTTGAAATGGCCTGGCTCTTTGCAATGGTAGCAGACCCCCCGCGACCCCTTTGGCTGCTCCTCCTTTACAGGAGGGCCCGCGGCCTCGACCTGCGCATTGCCCCCCAACACACCAAGTAACTTTCCTAGCTGTTCAGCTTGTTGGGTCACTAACTGCTCCAGCTTTGCAATACGTGTGTTCGTTTCCCCATCCAGAACACGCGCGAACCTCTCTACCTTTGGTGGCCTAGTACGCTGCGCTTCGATTTGCTCAAAATTCTCTGTCTCTAGTGCTGCCCGAATTGCATCATCCAGGCTTCGTGGCTTAGCCCTAAACATACCCTCACGAATACTTTGGTTTTATATGGCATCTGCAAAATGGTTCTTGGCCAGCCTATCATGACTGTCCCGAGGTATATCTGGGTACGCCTTATCCGCTAGGTCCATGATTGCCTGTCAGAGTTCCTGCAATGTTTCTTTTGGTTTCCGCTTGCAGACTTTTAGCTCAATCAGGTAGTTCTCTGCCTGCTGCCCAGGCCCAAATCTACTCCTTAACAGTGCCAACAACTGCCCAAAGCTCTGGCGAAGTCCACTGCTACTATCGCCAAGGATCCTTAGTGCACTGCCTTGTAGGCTAGCCCTGAGATAGTGGAGGGAATGCACATCAGTCCACCCATTGACTTCACAGTACGCCTGCAAGTGCCGCTCGTACTCATCCCACGGCATTCTCCCATCATACCTGTCCGGCATAATATGAGGTGGCCGTGAGGAGTCCCTAAATCTTTCTTTGTACTGCCCTCTCCCACAAAACCGCTGGTCCCTCGTGAGGGGCCATGGAACCTCGTGAGGGGCTTGTGTCTCCTCACTGGACCCTCGTGAGGACCCATAATGGAACTGTCCTCCTCATGAGGGGCTTCGCATTGCAAACCCCCTCACTTCATACGGCTGCACTCTGAACCCACCTACAGGCCCTTCCGAGGCCCCTGGACTTTGTGAGGACCTTCGTGAAGGGTTCTCCTGAGCACCCCCCTTTTGTGACTTCCCCCTCATGAGGGGACTCCGCCGGGCCACCTCCCATGACTCTCACCTCATGAGGGGACTCTGCCAGGCCACCTCTCATGACTCTCCACTCTTGAGGGGGCCGGCACCTCTCATCTTCAGCCGGCAAATGCACCCTTAATTCCAGGGCCTTCAATTCTTCTGCTTTAACTGTTAAGTCTTTTACAGCCTGTTCTACCAAAGTGGCCCAGGCATCTGCCTTCATCTTTTGCTCATACTCGTGCACCAAAGTCTCCCTTCTCGCCTGGGCGCTCCCAGAAACTGTGTGCCCCCGACTGGGAACAACTCCGCACCCTACCCGAGCAGCCTCTGAGGGTGACTCCCCCACCCGTCTTCTTTAACAAAAGAACTACAAGAGGTGGAACCTGCACCTTGAGCATCTTCTAGGATCTTTTCACCAAACCGGCCAGTCGGGAGAGCCTGTGCCATTCCCATGCCCTCCCCCGGGCCAGTTTCTCCCCGAGGTGTATCCTTATCTCTTTCCTCACCCAGGGACCTCAGGGTTTTTTTAACTCGTGCGTCCCTACCAATGACCAAAACCCAGGCATCCTATACAGGGGAAATCCCGCCTCCCCCTCCACCTCGGGCGCCCTTCTGGTCCATGGACACGGGCCTCTCCCCTTCTAGGTCCCAACCCTGCCGGGCCCTGGGCTCCCTGCAGTGCCCACCTTCTCTGGCCGAAGATTACCTCTGTGCCAGAAATAAGTGGAGTGCTTTGAAAACCCACTATCGGCAAAACTTTTCTGCCGATAGTGCCGGGCCACCCATTGCTGCGTCCGTCCTCGCCAATCTTCGCCCTGCGGCGCGGTGACCTCCATCCCTGATAACTTTTTTCCTCGGATAGCAAAAATTCTTTTGCAGTTAGCTAATTTTTTTTCAAACCGGATAAGCGGACAAAGCCATCCTTCCTCTAATTTCCTCGGTGTAACAATCCCACTTCTGACACCATTTTGTGGCGGTTTCTCCTCCGTAGTCCGCGAACCCTTCGCTCGCCGGGCCACTCAGCCCTGTCGCAGCGCCACTCGCGTGTGATTTGGCCAGGGCCTGGATCCGTTTGGGTGGAAATATACCGCCCGTTACACCAAGGACAACTTGAAGGAACACTGAACGAAATGGCACGCCCGGCAAAGATATGTGTGATACCATCTACTTCTAGCGGTTTTATTCACTTCCACGCACTTCCTCAATGCGTGAGGTACCCTAACAAACTAATGTTAAACATTTACAAATGGCTAGGAGGGGGCATGAGGACCCATCGCGCACCCCATTGCCCTGTCGAGATACACTGTCACAAAATTAAGTAAAGGTACAGTACCGGTTCATGTACTCACAAACGTCCCGTCAGTACCCAATCCTTATGCACAATCCAAGATGAACTAACAGTTCGGTCACAATCGTCCAAACATTAAATAAATCCCGTTGTGTCAGTCGATCCAATCTGAACTCCTCGGCAGCTCGGCTTAGACTGACTAATATTCCCCATTCTGACATTATTTAACTCCCTCCCAGTTTTCCACAGTCATGAAAACATCATCTTAGCACAAAGATGCAAAACAATGGTCCACAATACCCATTTCAACCTTTCTTCCATTTACTAATTTTTATCATACTCCGGATGTTGTCAAACTCTCCCCCCTTTTTCCATCATGGCAGTCTTATTAATTCACCAGTTCCCACTTTCCACACTGAACATGATTTACTCACTGAAAACACGTTGTCGAATCCCCTGACAGTTACACCAATACCCCTTTGTTCCATACCCCTTGGCTTGACATACTTGAAGGCCCCCGGTTTCCAAACTCCCGGACCTAACCCGAAACCTAATTAAGCGCATCACCGGTCAACCCCACTTCCGTTCTTTTGGGGTTTAAAAGGTCACCAGATATTCGCGTTACACTATTTTAGCATTGGGTATGATATACTATTACAACAAACTCTCTCTTTTGCGTCCCTCCAGGCGACGCAATTACACGATGGGACGGCACGACAACTCCCTTCCGTCGGGCCATCCCGTGGTACCGTCCGACGTCGCATCGTATGTCATTTCGTGCATCGTGTCGCCTAGTGACGTCGCCTGAAGCATGCACGACGCGATGCACGACGCAGGGCGTCCTGTGCTAACGTCTTTTGCCACTACACTGTCTATAGAGGGCGCTGTTACTGTCTTCTTTCAGTTCTGTCTCTCACGGGCGCACTGAACCAATTCCAGCTCCATTGAAAAAAGTGAACAATTGACCAAGTTTGGAACCCTATTGTAGGCAACTGAAGTCCCTGAGGCCTCTCAAACAAAAAACAATCTGTTGTTTGGTGCTGAAGAATTCATTTGATTTTCAATTTTTAGTAGGTTAACCAATTGATTTTTAAATTATCCGCCAAAAACAAACTCAACCCCAAAGTGAATGTTCCCAGTCTTCTTAGTGGCCATTTTTCAAATGACATCCTTCACCTTCCGGTGGCTCTTGTGACAAATATTCAATCATATTTGTGTCTGCATTGCCCCAGATGGGTGCCCTTGAATCTACAGGGATAATTCTGGGCAATAACAACACAATCCCACCATTTCTTGGCCCAAACAGACCTCTTTTGGAAAGAATCAGTAGGGGTACTTTTTGTGCACCTAGTCGTGCTGGAGAATTTTCCTTAAATTGGGACACTGCACCCTCGTTCTCAGATTGTTTGCCCAGTCGATTGTGGTAGATCAAAGATAGCGCCGCTAGGCAATCTTTGCCGTTTCGCGTTATGTAGACGTCTACATACACACGTGTACACGATATACACAAACGTGACCGAAAGTGCAGCCGCATATCGTGTGCTCCATTTGTGTCGTAGTGTTATGAGTGCAGGTCTTGCCAGTTGTCGAGCGCGACTTGGAAGTACTTCCACGATGAGTGCTGTCCGCTTATGTAGAATTTTTACCCGTATCAGGCCTGCAATGTTAACGACAAGGTAACACTGAATCACAGCACAACTCTCATTACTGAGACCAGGCATAGGCCTAAATACCTTTCGTGTTTCCGGTATTCGAACATTTGGACATGTTCGGCGATATAGCCCAGTCCTTTGCCTACATGTAGGTAGGGAGGCTCATAAAAATTTTAGCTACTTTGTCTGTTTTCTTTTTGAAGTGATTTTGTCGAGGACGTCATAAGAAACATTTTGATGTAAGTTTGGATTTCATCGGACTCTGCAAGGCAGAAAATTCTGATTTTATATCGAGATGTTTTGATATGTGTTTTGCACTCTAAAATAGAGAGCAAAGTGTGATTTTTTTGTACACAATGGATTTTGACTGAATAGTTTAAAATTCACATTTCCATAAAATGTTTGTTATTGGTGCCTAATTTCAATAAAGCTAAATGCTGGCGTTGCTTGAAATTTCAAAAATTTTGAAATTGAAAATAGGAGAGCTGGTCGAGCTTGCGCAAAAAGACAAAACTTAATCATAATTTCCTATTTAAGAAACTGAGTTCCCAAATAAACAGTGCCCTCGCTCATTTGTGCGTGTCCCAAATGTAGGCCTAAATGATGTAGCCCAGGTTGGACATTGTCTTCATTTAGTCCCATGGTCCCCTATACTACTCACTAGACTGACGTTCAGCATCTCCAGGGTGCATATTTTTTTATTTACACCGTAGCCTACCCTAGGCTAGGGTTTTTTCTGTGGTGGTGCCAATTCGGGCATGAAAAGAGACTAGTGCTAAGTACGTTTGCGAGCGCATGGGATTTAACATGGGGGCGGAAACATGACATAATTGTTAAGAAAGTCTTAAGGAAGGGTTCCAGTGCATGGCACTAAAAACTGGAAGATATGTCATTTTTGTATAGCTTTAGATGCTGCTAAATATCATGTGAGAGCTTCACTGGGAATTGTAGTACATGTACAATGTACTTGGCCTACGCAATGCAAAACATGATTAAACGTGAACAAACCAAACGTAACTTCACGACCGAAATACAGTACTAGGCTCATATTTAATAATAATGAGTAACATTTGTATTGAGTCTTTCGACGGTTTGCCTTCTTCCATGCTTCAAATGCATATGGGCAGTGGCGCACAAAAGATTCTTGGCTCTGCTGTACAGTGCACAGCTGGAAACGGGGAGTCTTTAACTGTGAGTATGTGAAGCATTACTGATGCACTTTGCTGCAAAGCTATAACGTGTCTCCTTGTTCGACTATGTAAGCTGAACAAAAAGAGGAAATGATGCAGATGAGGTTGCAATCAAGGCTTGAAGACCAACCTGAACATGTTTCCAGTAAAATGTATTGAAATTTTGTTTTTTTCATACTGGGAAATAAACAAAAAATGAAACAAGAGAGATGAACGGGGTGGAAATCTCAAGCTGCTTGAAAACAATCCTCATTAATGACCCACCTAAATTGTTCATAATGTCACATCGCACTTCATGTTCGTGCACTTGTATTTTACCTTCCCCCCCCCAAAAATAATAATGCTAAAAAGCATTGCGTGAGCTATCCTAGCTCATCAAGCCAGCGATCACAGTGGTGATTAGAATTCTACTTTTTTCACCTACACCAAAGAAATAACCATCAGAAGAAGAGGGATCACCCCAATACTGTCCCAATCCATCGGTCTATCACCTCTGAAGTATCAACTTTCCGAACTTAGTACAGATATTTATTTGCTGTAGTGCAGGCACCATCATTTCATGTTTTCGCACACTCGCTCTGACTGGTTCAGTCCTGCATTAGTCTCTTTTCAAGCACAAATTAGCACTACCAGAGTGAAAAACCCAAGGCTACAGTGTAAATAAAAAATATGCGTCCAGGGTACATGTGTAAAGTCATCCTAAAAAAGTACAAGTACAATGCCAAATTTTTTTCAATGTGTTTCTCACATTTTACTTTGTGAAAACAGCTTAAATGTTGTTCACAAGCTCCTTGTGTCCCAAATTCCATAAATGCTGCCTTAAGGCCAGTTTTCTGGAAATAGCAACATAGGGGATAATTTACCCTGCAAGTAGTGAACATCCCGGTACAATTTCAGCTCATAAAATCCAGTGGATAGTGGATATCTGAATATGCCCCCAGACATCCCGGATAAACTTGTTGGAAAGAAATCTTAGGTAAATCGGGACAGGGCCAGTATTTGACATCAGAGTATACATCAGGCCCTGTTTGCGGGTCTTGTGTAAGCCCTGTCATGCCCGTGAATGTCACATAGGAAGATTGACTGTAAAAAATATCCTTTTTTGTGTGTGTCCTAAATTAAGAGTATGAAGAGGTCTATGTGATGGAATCATGGGTTGGGGAAGGTGGGTTTGAAAAAAGAATGCGGGATTGGTCTTTCGGATGCAAAAATGGATGTCCTTGCTGTGCCTCCTCCTCTCTCTTGGGTCTCTTCTCTTTCCTTCCCCAGTACCTGTCCTTGCCTTTTCCTTACTTTGACATCACCAACTCCTTTTTCTCACGGTTTTTTCCTTCTACGGACTGGGATTTTGAGTCATAATTTAACTAAGCTCCACAGTAAAGACCCCCGGCCATGCTAGCTGTTTGAAGGGAACAAATTACTATTGAGGGCCTGCCTCTCGATGTATAATGAATGTATTAATGGTAATAAGAGATATTTAAATACATGTAAGAGCATGAACATTCTACGGAAACTTCCACAATAATGTTACATGTGTAAATCTTGAAAAGGTACATGAACATGTACATTGAAGTTTGCCAAAACTGGATATGGTGGGTCTACGCATCAGCAGTCATTCAGTAGAGCAATTTGTAGTCACAAATTCACACACCCATTCCGAATTCTATAACTCCAGCCCAATCAAATGTGACCTGTCCCACAAATATTGTGTGCATGTAGGATGTTGGGCAAACACTTGTCCACGCCAAAAAAAAAATTAAGTTAAAAACAAAAACAGTAGAAAAATTGATTTTTTGTTACATGTACATGTATGTGTATCTCCTCTCATTGTTTCACTTTTTGGTAATGCTCACTGGGAGTAGTGACTCAGGCTTGATTAACACTCACTTGATTCAGATTTTGTTACTGATTTTGATGTCACTACATAATGACCAACATCTCTAATCCAAATAAAAGACATGTACATGTGTACTTGTAGACATAAAAGAAAAATTGGTAAAGACTGCTACTTTACCATCTTAAACTCAGAAATGGACACTTTAAATGAAGTGTAATTAATTAATTAAAACATGATTATCCCTCGCATATCATTCATCATGCACTTCATCAAAAAAGCTGATTGAAATCTAACCAAGTGGCTCAAATTGAACAAACATCCCCTCAGATTACATGTATGTGTACTTGGTACATGTATGAATTAAAAGGCTTGTGAAGGGATTTGCTATTTCAAATGTCTGAAAGTTGGAAACATTAACAATCAGTTGAAAAAAAAAGAAAGTTGCAGCATGTTTGCCTTTTTCGAACAGATGTGAAGTGTTGATTTCAATCAGTGATTTTATTAAAAAAACGATCTTCAAAATTTTGTTTTAAATTACGATGTGGCCTCTGTCATTCCTACATGTACATGTACTGGCACCAGTATCATGCAGTATACGTAATAGTACCTGTGCATTAACTCTGAAAACAAGAAGTCTGAAAACAACTTCAAATAAACTTACTTTGCCTATGCATGCATGTGACATGCGTAAATTTATGACATAATTATTTCAAACGTATCAACATTATGTATTGACGCATAACAGATCAGAAGAGCAAGATAAGGTTGTGATTTTTTGTTTGTTTTTTAAAAGTGTTACTAGAAAGTTACTCAACTTACCTAAAGCTTTCTCATAATTTGTGTCTGTAGGCCGTGCATGCAGCAGGTGGTGTGGTTACCCATACTTCAGAATTGTTTGACACTACCATCAATAAACTGTGGACTGAAGCAGGTTATTCCTACATGCATGGCAACAAGAAGTTACAGCAATGATTCTATCCCTCCACCTGCTCTTGATGGAGAGGTCAAATACTCTGAAAAACTCAACAACATTGTGCAACAGATCTCAAGCCTTACAATTGCTGAAGTAGCAGATCTAAATAAATTATTGAAGGTGAGCAGTATATGAGGATATATAAAGTGTATATAGAAATTATTTTATCAGTCTTGGTACATAATGTATGTACATGTATCATGTTCCGTACTGAGCAATTTCATATACAAAATCAGGTTGGCTTGGTAAAACCTGGAAGTAAAACCCTTGTGATGATGTTGGTCATTACTGGGTAAGTGTACATGTTTGTGGATGTAGAGTGATTCTACCATGATATACTTAAGTTTGTAAAACAGGTGTGAGCTAATCTTTGATTAAGTTAATGTTAATCCAGTAAACTTGATGCATAGATGTACATGTAATTACATGTACATGTACACTATTGGAAATCCCTCTCTATAAGCAAACTACATATAAACTCCTGTGATAACCTCTTTTTACAGAGTGAACACTTCCTCAAAAGAGATTTCCTGCTGTTTATTTGCAGAGCAACAGTAATTTCCCAGCATACATGTATGTTTTACTACCTGAATTTGAACAAGTGTTTTATTTGTCCTCATAGCAAACTTTAGGAATCCAAGATACCCCAGTCATGGCAATGGGAACAGTAGCAGCACCTGCAGCATCCCAAGAGGTAACTTTAATTTTTCTGGATTGCTTATGAGTTTTATAAGATTTTTAGTATTTTATACATTCTCAACTATAATGTTGACACTAGTGGGTACAACCTCTTTAGTGTGTCCTTTGCTCAGCTTTTGAAGTTTTGCTACAAGTGTTCATGCACTCACTAAAGCTCATGTATGAATGCCAGGGGTAGACTTAGAAAACAAAAATCACATGCACTGGTGCATGTAAACTTTAAAAGTTACATGAAAAAAAATGTACATTCACAAAAGTGTATCTGCAAGTAATAATGCTAAGTGTAATAAAGTGTAAAAGTGAAGGAGGTTTATATTCAGTAATGTCAGTGTCATTAGTGTCGACACTTGCACACAATTCTGCTGAGCACATGTAGCTACAAGTATAGTCACAACCTGACTCTTGATATCATGAAGGCTGGCAGCTTTTTTTCCCCACATTGATAAGATGATAAGGTTTTTCGGGGCTAAACTGCTTTTATTACATGTACGAAGCATTTTTAACTGACCATGGCACAGATTAGGGATTGCACACTAATGAGTCGTGCGTAAAACTTCGTACGTAAAATGATGATACACAAACTTTCAACCTCTACAGCCTAGCAGCAACTTGCAGTACAATATGCGTGGATGCGCAGCATGCAGCAGTCGCCCAGAGGGGTACTTCCAGCTCAATCGCAATACCCTTGTCTTTTTACAGTCGTTTTTCATGTTCCCGCTGTGTGGCTTGCAAAGTGAATGTCCAATGTAGGACAGTCTTGGTAATAAGGAAAAGCCTGTCTTTTCTGTAATGGTGAAGCTGAATTAGTCTAGACGAGTTTTGTAACATCTTTAAAAAAAATGGATGAAATTTCTTCTGCCTTTTCTTTCACAGGAAGAAGATGATGATGATGAAGTTACTACTGCTCCCAAGGAAAAGACTCAATTCACAGTCAAACTGACAAAATTTGACGAAACAAGCAAAGTCAAACTTATCAAGCAGATAAAAGCACTAACAAGTGGTATGAATCTTGTACAGGTAAGTGTTATTACCTTTCCTGCTTATCTTGTACTGCAATTACTTTGCCCTGTAGTGAGGAGTTTGTACTCAAATCAGCTCTTCCCCTTTTACTTTCATTTAATACCATGGAAGAGAGGAAACAGAAGTCTTGGTAATTTCATCTGTGTGAAGATTACAGGTACAGGTGTTCAAGTGCAGAGCCATGTTAAAGTTAAAAGCAAAAGTCAGCATCAACCCAGATGGCAAGTTGACAAAACAAAGAAATTCCTTGTTATGATGGCTGATTATTTCTTCTGTGTTTTGTTGCTGCACATGTCTCTGTATCAACAGGCCAAGAAGTTTGTGGAGTCTGCACCACAGATTGTAAAAGCTGATGTCAGTAAAACAGAAGCAGAGGACATAAAGAAACAAATTGAGGAGGCAGGAGGAACTTGTGAAATCGAATAGGTGTCCTTTAAGGAAAACTTGAGAAAGGCTTTTGTTGTGGTTGCATTGTGTATTAGAGTGAGGATGTTTTTGTATGTGTCACCTAATAATCTTAGATCTTCAGTGAGCATCAAAACCTGGATGTGTTCTGATTCCCTGTAAGACAGAGCGGAATACTGCACACACATTTTCATTGCGTTTCATGCTGTTTTAAGTGCATTCGATCTTTTTTATTTTGATGATAATGCAAATTAATTGGCATATTTATGAGCAAAGTGTAATGTCATCTGAGGCAAAAAACTGAGTGATATAGAAATATCTGCATAAAAATTACAAGTTTTTATCTAAGTTTATGATGGTGTAAACCAGTGAGTATTACTCTCACAGCTAATTTCTTAAATTCAGTAAGGAAATTTTTGGTTTACGGTTTGAGGGGAAAATCTCCCATGACCAATGTCATCCTGTGTCAAAGCTCCAACCACCCTCATTTACTTAAAAATTGTGGAAAAGTTGAAGGCCACCTGTCAGAGGAATATAAGTAGAAGTCAGATAATGTAGTTTTCTTGACATTTAAGAGGAGAAAAATTGCACAAATTATGTTCCCCTGTACAGATGGTAAAATGCACATTACAGACTCCTCAAAATGCATCATGGTCGTTGCAGTAACTTGCTAATTTGTCCCAAAATTTGAGGCATATATTTTGAAGTTTACTCAAGGATGATTTGCAGTGTTGGTATGCTTCCCTTGCAGAAATGTCCCGTGGTACTGTCCCAATAACCTACACATTTTGTGGTACCATATTTTTTACCATTGCTACAGGACATTTTCAGAAGAGTATGTACATGTAATTAGTTCAAACTCCACAGAGTTCAAATAAAATTAATTCGGAAATTAACATTTGAAATTGTTTTTTTTTTTATTCTGGTGTCTCATTTTTAGGGTAAATGTTTAACAAGTAAATACTCTGAATACTATGTTATCAAAGTAGCTGGTCCTCTAGTGCGAGATTTTCTTGTCCTGAACTTTTGGGTTGTGCCAAAGAAAGGAAGGGAAATTTGATAATGAAATGGGAACATAATGGTGAAGTCTTCAAGTTGCGTTTAAATTGATGTTTTCAAAGTGTGAATATTTGGAAAAAAGCATTGACGTGCAACAAGGACAACGAAATTATTTATGTTCGCTTATCAACACAATTATTCGTTGACTTGTGAGTTAGGATTGAATCTGGATTTCAACCTGGGAAGAGATTCAAAACGCTCCGAATCGTTAGTTCCCACGTTATTATTATTACTACAATGTATACAATCGTTGAGTCCTTTGTAACAGAGGGCGCTTCATCAAACCACTACACTTACGGAGCTAACTAACTTGATGTTGAATACAGTACAAAGTGCATATACGTATATGAACTCATGTGTTGGCGTACATGTACATGTAGGCCCAACGGATGCAATGGCGACTGCCGATTTGCCAGTGAAATTGAGTGAATTAAATGGTCTAATATCGACAAAAAGTGGTCTACATGTCGCGGAAAAGGCCCAAGATCTTGTTGTTGACCTTGGGCATCTCTGCCTTCGTCAGTTATCTGAAAATGAGTTAGGTGAGTGTCGGTAGCATAGTACTTATTAGTAGTAATAACAGTACATAACAGGGTAAGCAAACGCTGGGCGTGGCCATGGTGCATGTTGGCGGGTTGAGAAAGATGACAGTCGGACTCCAAAATCATGCCTCCGTCCTCCCTCCACACCCAACTTAGTACTTTTAAGGGAAAAACAATGCATCCTGACTCCACTTTTCTCATCATATACATGTATCATCTCAATAAAAGTCACGACAGAAATGCTGGACATGCTTCAAAGGCACGAATTCTGGACGGAGAAACATTTACCGATGTTGTTGAGAAATACATGTATGAAGCCCTAGGCCTAGGCATACTTACAAAATTCTCTTCACTCCCCATACAGACTTTGTACATAACTGCTGGAGTGGCGTCAGGATGCAACATTTTTCCCTTTTAAGTTACTTCTCTTTCTACTGTGTTATCAGCAAAGTCCCAGAGTTGTTGGCCTAATGCCAAGGAAATTCAGGGTGCATTTGCATTTTACAGTGTACGTGCAAATCAGTCCTAACAAAAATGTTTTTCGGATATTTTGGGTGGGCATGCCATCAACATTCATGACAATTGACACTGTTGTGGGGATCCGTTGTCTGCTGCACCCCCACCTGGTAATTGATTAACCACTTCATGCCTGGGCATTTTTCAATGTTGATGATGCTGGGCCGGCATGACTATCGTTTTTTCCGTTTTCAAAATCCTTCAAAAATTCATTATTTCATTTAATGCTCCTTTATAGCTGCATAAAATTTAATAATAATAATTATCTCTGGCCTGATACTGTATACCTGTACATCTGGCCTAATACTGTATACATGTTGTAGTGCAGCTGCCACCAACTGGTCTCTAACCCTTGACTGGGGAGGTTGGGATCATAACCTGTCAGATGTCAAGTGCAGCAGTAGTACAGTGACCCCATTGTTACAAGTACATCATGTATGCACATATTAATCAGCGATCAAACGTGAAAAGCTTAGTTTTTTCATTGTTAAGTTTTCAGTCAGTTTCAGGTAGATTTAGTCATTTCTGGTTTGCCCTTTTTTAATGCCATACAAACATGTATGTACATGTGATAAGTAAGACATGTAAGAAGATCTTTTCTTTTGAATAGGAAAGTATGTACATGTAACTAGGCCTGTACCGGGTACCTGCCCGTCGATTTCAAAACCCGGTTCCATTTTTCCGGGCTCGGTACCTGTCAAAAGAGTAAGTAAATTAGGAACAAACATCCACCCATAAAATTCTGTGAAATTTCTTACTGAAGGGCAGACTTCCACCGTGCCACTGAAAACCTGGTCCCGTGGTCATACATGAAACTTTAATTCGGAGATCGACAGCTAATTTTGTTATCCACTCCGCCCATTGTACTGCAAGTCTTTTCCTAGGTCCGGAATTTTTCTAGTTCACAAGAGCACAAAAACCACTAAAATTCACGGATGATAGGTCACTCACTACGTGCGATTTCAAATATTTGTCTAGATTGAATACCCGGTAGTCTACAAACCTTTGCATCTAATGTCTGCTTAATCAAAATGACTTTTTTAGAGTTTCCGTTTTTGTTAATTAACCGAAAACTGCAAGCTTTTCCCCCTACTTTCGGATCGGGCAACATTACCATACAAAGTCATTGTGAACTCAACTACACGGGCACAGCAGAAATGTTTGTGACGTAATGGGTTCGTCATCTGTGCGGCATGGGGAGGGTATCGTTGATAGCTCACCTTACAGTTGAAAAGTTCAGTCAAACTTTACACAATTTCTACTTTTTAATTAATTATTATTTTCATCTAATTTTCTCAAAATTAAAAAAACCTTTATTAGAAAATCAACTTTTTAAAATGGTTCTGGCTAAAAATGGATTTTTCGTATGGTTACTATGTGTGGTCACCTGACCTTTCCTTTTGCGGTCATGTGGCCGCTGCAGTGTCAGCAATTGGACTGCCTGAAGGGGACTATAATTGGGCCCACGTTATAATCAGGTTACCGGTGGTTTCAGTGTCTTGAAAGCCAGGATTACGGTTGCAGCTACGTTGATTTGTGCAATATGCATACAACTGGTCCTCATGAAAAAAGAAATGCATTTTCGATGACTCCTTCTTCCGATACTTCCAACGCCATTTGAAGCATTTTGGTGGCGGTTTTTTAATCAGAAACTTCAAAATAAGTGGATATAATGGTGTGGGCATTGTTCGAGTTACGGTGGTATTTTTGTACATAAAACTTTAAGCTTTTTAACCCGTTACGTACATAGCACTGATCTGGTCCGCACGTGACACAACCAGCACTCACCATTTGTGCACGGCACGTGTGTTCCGCGTGTACGTGGCCATGCAGCATCTAGGACATTTCCTTTGAGAGGTTGCAGGTGTGTATATCATGCAGGTGGTTTGCAGCTCTGTCCTCTTTCCTGACGTTCCTGTGAGGATATGTTTTTCTGTTTCGTATACCCACAAAAAAATTTGCAAACTGAACGATGTGCTGCTTGCTTCCTATGTACCAAAAAGAACCGTGTTTCGGGCACATGGTCCACCGGGTCGTGCACAATGCCACTTGTTACCATTAAGTGATCTCTTTTCCGGGTACCCGATGTTAACAAAAAACAGGTACCTGGTTCTAAAAATACCTGTGAGAATTTGTTTTTCTGTTTCATATACCCACAAAAAAAAATTTGCAAACTGAACGATGTGCTGCTTGCTTCCTATGTACCAAAAAGAACCGTGTTTCGGGCACATGGTCCACCGGGTCATGCACAATGCCACTTGTTACCATTAAGTGATCTCTTTTCCAGGTACCCGATGTTAACAAAAAACAGGTACCTGGTTCTAAAAATACCCGCAAATTCATCTGTACATGTACAGTACGTAACCTGGTACACATACTGGTACATATATACACATGTACATGTACGTATGTGCAATTACATTCTAATTGCTATTTTTTAATTAATACTCATAGCATACTGCTGCTCACAGCTGTTTAATAAGGACAATGGCATCCTGGTGTTCCTTAACAAAGCCATCCCCAAAGATGAGGTATGTAATCATTCTGATGAAAATCTAACCTACCAGTTGGTACATGTAGTTCATTCAAATCTAAGATTTTTTAATCACAGTATATGTAACTTATATTGTACTGCTTGTCCTGTATTGAGATTTTAAAAATTTTTGTATTGAAAGAAAATATTTCTCAAAATCGGCAATGGTCAGTACAGTGTACATGTAGTTGGAAAGCTTGAAACATTAGCGTGTATAGGTCTAGAAACATTAAGTTCTTAGACGGTTTTAGACGGGGAAACCTCTGAATAAATATCCCAGTAAAAACCCACAGAATTAAGAACTAAAACTGAAACTCAAATTCAAACAGAGGTGAAAGTCTCTGCACAAGTGAGCCTGCACCAACAAATGCTCGTATCCTATACAGTACCTCATACAGTTACGTGTGGCAAAACGGTCTATGGAAAATGAGTTATAAAATTGATTTCAAAGATCAACTGTTCTTTTCCTGTGACTGATTAATCAGAATATTGCTTGTAATCTAGACAGTTTTTTTCTTTAAGTTGTTTTGAAACTTTTACATGTACTTGTAGATTTTTATTCTCCATTTACTGGTAGTTGAAGGGAAGCAAGGAACAACTTCTGGAGTTTCTTCATGCATTTTTGCTCAAGGCGGGTTCCCGCCTGCTAGCACGCACTGTAGAGATTAAAAAGATCTGTATCTCTGCTTTCATGAGAGATAAATCAGCCAAAGTCAAGACAAAGACATTTCCCGTACTGATAGAGGTAAGCACATGTATTTATAATTAACCCTAACCCTCCTCAATCCTTCACCTGTTGGAGGACTGAGGAGTGTTAGGGTTAATGCAAGTGGGGGCATGTTTTGTACAAGCAGATGTCTTTATCGGTCAGTAGAGATGCAATATGTGCAAAGATACAATGCATTTGCACGCCTTCATTTCTTGCATTGAAAGTTTTCAAGAGCAATATGTATTTGCACTCATGCCTAGTACTGTACTGGTACATGCACAGGAGTGACACACATCGTGTGGACTTCTGATCAAGAGAAGCACACATACGGTAATGCAGGGTATGACATTGTGTGGACTTAAACATGTCCACCTGGCATTTCCCCCTTTCTGAAAATCGCCTTCAGAGGCACTTTGGAGTCTTCTGCAGCAAAATGAAGAGAAAGAGTGTACGAAATCGTTATCAGCGCAACAAAAGAAAGTCTACATTAGATATGCCAAACAAGTATTCTATAAACTAGTTTTTTTTTGCTTCCAGATCGCGACGTAATGATTAATTTCCCGTACTGACACATAATCACTGAGTTTAAGTTGTCACTTGGGGCTTGTTTGTTTCATGAGGATCTGGATTGCAATCAGTGATCTGTCATTGGTCACTGATACCTGAACCTGCCTAATGGATTGCATGAACCTGTTCTGGGATCACTGACTGCAAACCAGATCCTTGTGGAAACCAACAGGTTCTATGAGGCACCATGGATAATGACATTCTTTTGTGTTGATTGTCCCATTACCATACCTACATGTACATGTAGTCCTTATTGTTTCATGTCAACAGTTGTTGCAACGTTCTGCATCAGCTCAGATGGAGGCAGATCTTGATATTCCTAAGATGATTGAGCTTTACTTTGAGCAGCTTATGCAGCCATCTAAGCTCTCACAAACAGGTACATGTAAACAAGTAATGACACAAAGTTGACCCAATTAGCAGGCATTCAGCTCTTCTGCGGATTCACGGATTTCTACTTTTTAAAAAAATCGAACCACAAAAAATACCACCTTAGGCTTTGTCCGTGCTTCTGCTGTTTGCTCACACCTTGGATTGCGGTGTGATGGACGCGACGCTGGCACTCGGCAAAAACTTATACAGTAGTGCAGCTTCTACTTGGAAGAAAGAATAAAAATTGTCGTCTGGTTCTCTGCTAGTGTTTGAGGAAACTGTTAAATATCCAGGACACCCGACTTTGTTACATACGAGATCATCGTAGCGCTTTTCTCATGGTTCTTTTCAGAACCATACAGACTCACAAAAGAGATCGTACCTTTGCATGGTGCTACCGCAAGCTTTCCACCTTAGTTATCTGTCACCATGAATAGCTTGAAATCCCATCTATTCTGGTCTGGTCAATAGCCTGGCTCCATATCTTTTTCTCTATCGACTTGCACATCGCGACGTTAGGACACAGACTGCATGTGCTGTCGCTCTGTGCCTTGAACATGTACATGTATGTGTCAGACAAACATCCGAGATTGTTTGACAACCTGGAAAAATGACTTCAAAAACGAAGGACATGGTCACAAGCCATTTCTAGTACTCTTGAAAAAAGACTTTCTTCAACAAGATTGTTGTGGCTAACATGTGGACGACCAGAGAAGAATCAATCAAGCATCTTGCTGAACAAAAAGCCTCTGCCAAGCATCCACTTCAACATCCAAAACCCACAACAACTAAAAGAAGAGTGCTAGAGGTTGCTGCTAAGGTCGCCAAGAAAGCCAGACTAACTCACATGGAGAAAATAAAATCAACAAGAAGCATCAGTTAGAAAAATTTGAGATGTCAAGATACGTATGTTGTATACTTCAAATACAAAAAGTAACAGAAGAAATCTTGACAAGTGTGCAGATTGTGAAATGAAAAATATACTTCAAAAATTCAATTCAAGTTTTCAGAACTCCCCAGAATGCACCAGAGAGTATTTAGAATTCAAAATTTTCCGGGGCCCTAAGATGGGCCCAGGACCATACACCATATTGGCTTTTCAATGCGTTCTCACAGTATCATATACTCAGGTTTTCCTCTTTTGGGGGGGGAACAAGAGTTGCATGTGTAGCGGGCATAATATGAAAATTATGGCACCTGCTTACATTATTTATTTGCTTACTAGTTTACGCCTTTTTATTGTCAGCCAACTTGTGGAGATTAGTGCGTTTCCGGCTAAGCTAGTGAAAAGTTTTCACACGCTGTACAAAAATACAAATATCCTAAATCTAAAGGATACATATATTAAAAAACAACAAGAAAAACCCAGGGATTCTGTTCACAGAAGATTATTATTAAGTAACAACAAAAATAAATAAAGGGCCTAGCTCGAAGTTGTGTTGAAGTTGGGGATGACTTGTCCTGGCTTCACTTGGCAATAAGCTGGGGAGCCTGCAGTTAAAGGACTTGCAGATCAAGGGGGCTTGAATGAATTCTGAGGATCATTGGCTACGTGCAGATCATGTGCAGGGCTCGATAGCACAGTCTCTCCTTCCCCGGCTTGAGTAAAGCAGGCGTGGGGAACACAATTCATGCGACTCGGCTCCAAGTCACTCCATGTCCAGCAGTACATACAGCTCAATAGGCTCACTAAGGTTACCCTAGTGCCTCAGTACTAGTGGTGTCTTTGCCTAGAGCAGGACAGGGACGAATATGTAATTGTGGCAGGTTCAATGCAAGGAGAGATCACAGACAACAGAACAGTCTCTGTCGAGTCCAGTAGCCAAGTGGAGTGGAGGGTCATTGGCCACAGAATTTATCTGCTCCTCCTCAAGGACCTTTGTGGTTGGTTGCAAGTTCTGCTACCAACCTGCCCACACGTGCTGCCAAGCAACCCACACATTTCTAAGAAACTGCATGACCTAACTCTGGGGAGTTAGAATTTCAAAAAGTGGGGGGCATAAAATTTATCCTATTACACATGCCTGAATTAGTTGAAGAATAGTTGCTCACTGTTTCCAGCGGTGTTCCCTACAGAAAACAGGCATGGTAACTCCCTATGCTTCAGTCATCATTGTCAACACTCTGCCGAGACACACAAAATCAGCAGAAAACTCCAACAGTTTGCTACACAAAGATTTGCTTAGAACTTCAAAAGACAAAATATCAAAATGCTAGTAAGATTATGTGAATGTCGTGCTTAATTTGCAGCTAATTCATGTTTTCACTTTATCCTCTCGCAGTCAAGCAAGGTATTTATTGTCTGTTGGGTGTTCTTGCTGAAATCTATCCTGTTTTGATGTCTGGATATTCAGAACGGCTGCTTAGTGTCTACATCGCAACACTAAACCAGCAGGTAATGGCAGTTGACACTGAAGAATTAAACTTAAAATAGTGCATTTTAAGTTGAATTTATAATGATACTTAAAATAAGGTGCATATATAGTATGAACTCTTCACTCTCAAGAAATGCTTGAAAATAGAATCATTATGTTTTGGTATTTTCTTACAGATGACATCGAAGACCAGAAAGCCGGAACTTACAGTCATAGCTGGTTGCCTGACTGGCTTGGGACATTACTTGGTCAATTTCACACAGTCAGTTGAAGAAGGTCAGTGGTGTTTTGTGTAAAGCCAAATGTGTGCAGGCCTAACATGTGCTGTAGTTGGCATCTCATTTTCCTAGCACGGAAGAAACTAAGAACAGAAGAAATGTTGGTACACATGTCGTTCTTACTCTGCCAACTTGTCCACGATGTATGTCATAACTTTTACAAAATACTTTCACATGAACATTAAAGGAGTTACAACGTACATGCTCATTTAAATCTCAAGCAACAAGTTGCATCTTGCATGCAGTGTGCAGTTGAGTCCTATTACCTCCTTTAAATATTGACTGAATATAAATATCTCAGGATGTGAAGTGTAGACTTTGCCATTCACCATGTATGCATTGTTGCACATGTACTTGAGCCTGCATGGAAAAGACGTGATGAAGGGATATGAAATTTGCACATACCTGTAATACATGTACTTACTGTTGAAATACTTGTACGTGTATGTATCATTTATAATTGGAAACTATGACTGTACAGTTAGGAAGAACCTGGTACTGGTACCACCCAGCATCAGTGGGCTAAAAATAAAATCACATGGAGTGATAACTTAATTAGAAAATGATAGAGGGCTTTAATAAGTTATGTATTCAGCTGATTAATTAGTGAATTTTATTTGACAATCTTTCCATTGAATAGGACAGGTCACAGCATATAACGACATTCTGTATAATCCAAACTCAACTACTGAGCTTACTGTGGGATGTACATTGAGGTACATGTATAGCATAAGTATGGTGCTGCACACATGCTACCTGTACATGTATTCATCACATTGTGCATACAGGCACCATACTGATGCTTCAACATCAAGCATCGTAAGATACTATCCAAGCCTTGAAAATAAGCCTTTAAGTGTGCAATTAGACTTGTCCTCGCAGTTTCAAAAGAAGTTCTTTTTAAATGAGTTGTGCATGCAAATGAGTCAGTATAATTGGTATTAAATGAATTTTTCTGTAGTCTGTCTTGACCAAGTGTTTTCTCATAGACTGCACAAACCGTCAGGACTGATAGTTGGGTTGGTTTTAGCTGGAATTTCATGTTAACTAAATTTGTACCAGCACATAATGAAAATCAATTGAATATACATGTACATGTACATACTTTACAAAACGGTAATGTTGATGCTCACATTTGATAATCCCACTTTGCCAGTTACATTTGACAATACATGCACCTGCAGTCTGTTCAGTTGTCCTAGCAAATCTAACCAGCTAAAGTCCTACTTAGCTGTTTTTCTGACATCCCTCTTTTCAATCTTCAACCAAATGCAGGTGCTAAGCATTCCAAAGATATCTACAGATTTGCCCGCATGGCCATTGATCCAACAGTGGACCACACACGCTATGAACTCAACAAAGCTGGGCTGAATATGTTTGCCAAGCATTCAGCCCAGTTTGGCCCGTATTTGTACAGTGACCATCAGGTATGGAAAGGCTATCTTGTAATACTGGTAACAAAGATAATCGGAAGTATAATTGTCTTAAGATATTAGATTATAGACTTCCTTGCGTCATGTATGGAACAAATGGTGTTAGATCTGTGCTTATTTTGTATAGATTAGATTTCATTTATCAATTTTTGACATTCAGGGGAACTTTGACTTGTTCAATGTGATCTTGCATGTGTAAAATGATTCTTGCAGGACTTACATGAGGCTTTCAACAAGTGGAGTGCCCACAACAACCCAGCAGTAAAAGCTGTTGGATTTGCGGCTCAAGAGGCATTTCTTCAACAGATTGCTGAGATACTTGTAGAGAGAGCAGCCAAACGAGATGCGTCAGATATGGCTGTGTTCAGGGTAAGACGTTGGGAAATGGGACTCATGGTATGTGGCTGTGTTCTTGGTTACAGTGTTACAAAATTACACTCAAGAGATGTGGCTTTGTTAACTCCTTGATGACGGGAATTTCTTTCCGAAAGCCGACTCCAAGAATTTCAACGTTGCTTGGCCGCGAAGGCCACCTGCCAAACTGCAAATTCTTGGTTTGTGGCCCTGCGTGCTCTGCACGCTTTGAATTACACAGTGAAAAGGCTCATTGCTCGGTGGCATGCGGCTCTACTCATGCTTCCACATTCCCG
>NW_019091726.1:100192-113320 GCF_001949145.1 Acanthaster planci | reverse complement strand
GGATCTCAATTTTTACAGTGGCTCTTACCATCTTCCGGCGCAAAGGGGTTAAGGAGAAGACGAGAGAGTATGGGAAGCATTAGATGTGGCTTTCTTCATGGTAAAACTTTGGAAAATACCGTAGGATGTATAAGACGTGGCTGTGATCGGGGTAAGATGTAGAGAAATGGGTCTCATTACATGTGGTTGTGTTAAGGTAAGGTCTTGGGAAATGGGTCATATTGATGTGCTTGTGTTCAGGTAGGGTTTGGAGAATGGGCCTCATTGGTTGTGGTTGTGTTCAGGGTTACATCTGGAGAAATGGGTCATATGATATGTCAGAATAACCCGAGAATAATAATTGATTTTCCCACGTGGAAGGGAAAACTTGTGTAAGTTCACAGAACATTGCCAGAGAAAGACAGTTTGCGGTAACTAGTCAAATATAGAAAGTACAATATATTTACAATGTATTCCCTTGGCACAAATCAAATTAATCAAACTGACAGGTGCACACTGTCTTAAGAAAGGCAAGAATCAAACAGTTCTCAATACATGTACACACTTAATATCGCTAGTAAATTAACAGAATCGTTTACTGGACACTCGTTCGTCACTGATGATGCCGTTGCTGAAATAAGCAAATTCACAAATATAAATGTGGCAGGTCTACTAACATTATGGGAGCAATTGTTTACTATTCAGTAAAGATCCAAGTACTGTACATGTACTTGCTAATGTGGATGGTCTCTTTTCACACTCTAGTCTTTACAACTCAGCAAATGTGCACAGCCTCACAGTTCAGATCATTATACTCCCACCTGTCACCATTTCTTCTTAGGATTCAGCACATGTGCACCCTAGGCACCGCACAGTTTACATGTAGTTCATATCTCTCCCACCTGTCACCTGGCTGAAACCAATTCCCCGGGGAAGCCCAACATACGTCACAATGCTGTGGCCATAAGGCATGGTCTCTGAGCATGTCGACTCACTGCACCAAGCCAAAACAAGGGAACTCCTAGACTCATCTAGTCTTCCACTGCGAGAGTGGGCTAGGGAACTGCTGGTGACCTTGACGCTCATCAGTTGGTCATCTACGTAAATCATTTTTTCACATTTAGTGCCTAATTCAATTCTACGTTAAGCAATGTACAAATAACTGTTAAAAGTTAAAGTTGTCGATAGGAGGAATTACAATGATCAAATTCTCAATTTATAACATTTATCCAACTCCGTTCGTAGTCCGTTTTCTATACAAATGACGGACTAGTAAACTCGGCTCGAGCTACAAGGTAATAGCACACCGTATCTTGTTCAACTCAATTTCCATCATCAAAATCAGATAGGGGAAATATTTTAATACAGTCGTTAAAACTTAACAATTATTTACAAGGAATTTTTCAGTGATAACTTTGCCATTTGGTAATTGCAAATATTTACAAGAATTCAATCAATGAAATTTTACTTTACTTACAGTCATCTTCACATCTCACCGTTTACGGACTGGTCAGGAAAGGCGCCTGTGCATGCATGCCCTTCATAACATAAAAATTACAGAACATGCAAGCTTTCGCAACTGCATGATTGAATATGAAATTGGTTCAAACCATCACAGCAAATTTTGGCCTGCAAAATTGAAGGATCGGCCAAGCTTTTTTTGAAAACACTCCAGTAATATCTCGGCTATGCCCGAAACAGCCAATGCTCTGTGTTGGAAGCAATAATGCTCTGCCCTGCAGCAATCTAGTTTTTTTACACCCACATGAAACAATGGACCCACGAGATGACGTCAATCCCACAAACCCCTAGGACCAGAAAAACCAATTAACAATTTTCTCGCCAAGGCAAACCTGTGACCCTAGACTGACAAGTATAACCAACCAAGGGATGCAGAACTAAACTTCCACAAGTCACTCAACAAAACAAACTCTTTAAAAACTGGCTTCGTGACATAAGATGTGACTGTGTTCAGGGTACATGTACGATGTGGGAAAATAAACTTAAAATAAGGATGTGTTCTTAACCAAATTGTGTTAGACATGGTACATGTAAGTAGGCCCGCAGTTGATGGTACATGTAATAAATGTAGATGGAACAATGCAGACAGTTAATATTACCATGCAAGAGATGACATCATCTCAGATACATGTAGTGCTCCCTGCCCAAAAGCAGTGTTGTATTTGAGTCCATCTCAAGTCCCTTCACAAGTCCGGTCACAAGTCCCTTTATAAGGCCAGTCATAAGTTACAAGGTGAACAATGACAAAAGAATGCTTTTGTCAGAGCTCATTTAAATAGCTTGTGAATTGGCTTAAAACAGAGTAACTTGTGATGGTGTTACAGGGAATTACAGGGACTTGTGATGGACTCGAATGCAACACTGCTAAAAATGACTAGTTATTGCTAGAGACCATACATGTATATACAAATCTCCAACATTTCTTCATAACAATTGTCCAGACAGTGTTTAAACATAATGGCGCAATGATGGCAAGTCTTTAGATGCCAGTGCCTGGCAGGCCTATGGAGGTAAAATGTGTGCTGCACTTGAACTTGGCTGCTTTATATCAAATACCACTCAGGTAAAGACTTGGAAGTACTGCAAAGACTTGTATTGAGAAGTAATGCACAAATAACTCTCGGGAGTCAGTACAGTATTTCTGATGTTTGTTTTCATTTTCAAGTTAGGTTGTTACATGTACTGATTATCACATAAATGTATTTTCCCAAATGTTTCTAAGCCAAAAATTATCCCACTTCCAGTCATTTTTAGATAGTCATGGTCATAAAGTTTCTTATCTGACATATTCAATGTTTCTTTTTAGTGTTGTCCACAGTCCTAAAGACACCTACTTTGTAAAACTCATCAACAGCATTAGGGGAGAAATCAATCAGACTGCACATTGTAATAATATTATTTGTTTCTGACATCTCAACAGACAGTAGACATGAAGTAAGTAGTCATACTAGATTTTTTTTTATATCATTAACATTTGCTGTGTTCCATTTTTGTTGGCAGTTCTTTGTGAAGCGATTCCGTGACATTATTGACAATCCTCAAAGTGATACAAGAGCTCTTTCTTCAGCTGTCAGAGGATATGGATACTTTGCTGCTGTAAGTTGACATCCTAGTTTATGTCCATGATTCCAATTCGCTACAAGGACTTATATTCGGATGTTATTGCCAAGAATTTTAATGTTTGGGTTAAGGAATTCAACTGAGTACAATTCAATTTGGACGAACGAATAACTTAAATTTACATTTTATACAATACTGCCATGACTGCATAACTCCCCTCATGATTCTCGATCACTTCATTTATTGGTTTTAGTCAATGACACCCAGTGAATAGGACTTCATTCAGTCGACTGGTTCCTACCCCCATTTCATGTACCTCATTCCCAGTAAGGAGCAGTGTAATGTAGGGACAAAAACCATTCAAACATTGCGTGGTACATTGGGTTGTGCTTTGTACGTGAATCTGTTTCGCAAAATGATGGACATTAATTCACCAGTGAGAATCTATTTGTTCTTCCAACAGAAAAGGATTTATGCAAATATTTATTAAACAAATAATGAGTGTGTCACATTTGTGCAACAGTGAGAACAATTTCGTTGACAAATGAAATGTTTGATTCCATCTCGCTTCGCATCATGGTATCGAACATTTCATCTCTCTTCTCTTGGAATTATTCTTATCATTGCACTCACAAGCATTCATTATTTGTACATTAACCATGATAAATGTATCTATCAAGCAGTCTTTATTCTGTTCCAGCCTTGCAAGTTGTTTATGACAGATGATGATGTCAAGTTCATGTTTACAGAAATGATTCAAAGGAGTGAACAGCTGTATCTTCAGTAAGTCAGTTTAAAATGATTGTTGAAAGTGTTCAAAAATGAAAGAGCAGAAAAACCACATCCATCTGTAAACTATTTATTCAAATCTATTACTGCAGAATGTAATGGCACCAGTACTTGAACAATACCATATCTCACACTTGAATAACTCTATGTATGTCCAAGTTCTTCCTGTTAATCAGTATTAGTTTATATGTAACTAAGGATGACATCAGAACCTCATGCTACAATTGTGACTGCTGATATGTCATAATCTCATCCTCTTGGCTAGCTTAATCTTATTTCCTTTTCTTTCATAAGGCAAGGAGAAGTTTCTGATGACAAACTAAATCAGCTTCCTAACTTCCTTGAGGCACTTGCAAGCATCATGAGACAGCTGGACGTGGTAGTGATATTCTGAGTGTCTTGTAGTTTTAGTTGTATGATATTTACTGTAATGAAAATGAAATTTGGAATTTGCATTTTGTTTTTATTGATTTTTTTGCAGTAAAGGAAAGATGACTCGGTGTATTTTTCCTTGAATTGATAAACCGGTAATATACATGTATTAACCTTAATCCCTTCGGCTTTTGTACTAGCACGTGATGAAGTTCAAAGGATATAACTTGTATCTACAAGGGGTCATTGTAATTACTGACACATGACTGGACCGAATAAACTTCAACAGGCCAATAATGTTGAAGTTTGAGTCATTTGGTATGGATTAATCCCAGCAGTATATGATTGACAGAGAAATGATACCAACTCTAACAAACACAGTCCAACATATGGTACCCCTAGCCAGTCTCTCCATGGAACACGGCTTGGTGTCCAGATGCAAACTGAATCCAACACCCTCACCCTTAGCCTTTTTCCTCAATACAACTTTGTTTAACCACAAATTCATAATGTTTGGTACTGATTCAGCAAAAACTTGACAAAACCTACAGTGGTAGTTTGGGGGCCTTGGTTTTTTCACTGAAGTTATCAGTTAAAACTATGAGACACCTTCATTGTTGCTGTGAAGATTGTGATTCAAACAAAAGGTCAAAAATACAGCATTAAGTAGATCAAGTTGTATGCTTTTTAATCACACATTTAATTTCTCCCTATTCATTTCAAGCTGTCAGATTCATTCCAAGCAGCTCTAGAGCGTCTTGTCGTCGTTCAAGTTAGCAGCTATCCCAGAGTACCTAATAAGTACCAATACTTAAGTCATCAAGCCATCTTGTTGGTGTTGATTGCCTTATCATCAAAAGGTGCAACACTAAAGAATTTCCTTTCAAGAGTGGGTGAGATATCACTTCTTTCCAGCCTATGTTAGGCATCTAATGGTTTTGTATTAATCCTTGGATCACTGGTTATGGAAAAAATGTTAAAAACAGGTTTTTGCTTTTATACTGATGTACATGTTTATTTTTATTTACAACCCTGTGCCTAGTGTAGGAAAAGATTTTTTACATCTTTCACACAAGGTGGAGAAGGTTTTCACAGATGAAAACACTCTTTTGGCGTCATTTTTAATTATCAATTCAATCATTTGTTCCTTTTTCAGTTTATCAGGCTTTGGTACAGACTTGCTCTCACCCTGTGGTTCTTGACGTAAGAAATCCAATTTTAGTTAATTTGCGTGTGAATCTTACTGAATGTTAGACTGTAAGATCCTTGGTGGCTTGTTCATTGCTTGGCATTTTTTTAGTTGTGTCCACAAACCTTTCCATGTCTATCACAAGTCCAGCACAAGTCATGCAGTCATGAGTCACCAACTGCAGTTTTGAATCTGTAATGAAATGCTACAAAACCATTCAGTTTTCACTCTGTTACTTGTGACTTGTCTATCCTTTCACAAGAAAGTGACTGGACTTATAACTTGACTTGTGAAGGGACTTGCTTCATTCAGTTAATCTAATAGAATATGAAATACTATGTAACTGCTAAGGTAAGGGAACTGTTCATGTCAAGAAGCTTGTAGGTCAATTCAGTTGGCAAGTTTTTGTTCTCAGTTAGATGAAGCAGTTGGAGCTTGTTCCTGGCGTCCAACAAGGCTTCTTCAGCAACAGTCATTTGGATCATGTGATGCCACCAAGATTGTAGAATCCTTGTCACATGATCCTGTATACTGGAGGAGTTGGTACTAGTTTTCTTAGTTTGAAGATTTTAAATTTTACTACAGTGCATTAAAGTTGAATTTTAATTTATGGCTGCAGGGAAGCCCCTCGATAGATCATCCAGTCTTGGGAAATGATGATCAGGATACTGAAGCTGATATATTGGCTGATGCCAGACACATCACATACAAAGATTATGTGAAGTTGTGGGCCAGTCTGCTAGACAGTACCCACGTAAAGGTAACTTAAAATCTTAAATATGTAATGTGTCTGACATGTTTGCTGTTTCTTGAAGTGCCTACTGTTCACGATAACAATTACACTACTCAAAAAAGTTAAGGACCACTTTTTATTTTGTCGTGACATTTCCCTGAAACTATCCATTTTGAGAAAATGTGCATTTGATATTTTGAAACTTTTTTCCAATGAGAGCAGGATCTAGACAACAAATGAAAGAACTAAAACCCACTCATTGCTTGCAAAATTACAAGTTAAGAAAAAAGTGGTCCTTAACCTTTTTTGAAAAGTATACTAATTTGCCTTGACTTTGACAATGTACAGGCTAATTGTGCATGCACTCACATGTACATGTGTGGTTCTTTTGGTTCAGTTCCAAGTCATAGTTCTGTTATTTTTTCAGGTCCCAAGGTGACACCGCTTACTGGACAGTTCAATTTCTGAATGACCTGTACTTGACATATTTGTATTTCATGTATGTAATACTTGTCTATTTTGAACATTACTCCATGGCTAATAACCACACTAGTTATCCTGCTTATGCAAGAACAGCTGACATGATTGTCACAGTTTGAGCTGCCTTCTGATCGTGGCATCAACAACTGACGTGATTGTCATTGTTTGAAGTGCTTTCTAAGTTCTGATCATGGTATCAACAGCTGACGTGATTGTCACTGTTTGAGCTGCCTTCTGATCATGGTATCAACAGCTGACATGATTGTCACTGTTTGAGCTGCCTTCTGATCATGATATCAACAGCTGACGTGATTGTCACTGTTTGAACTGCCTTCTAAGTTCTGATCATGGTATTAACAGCTGACGTGATTGTCACTGTTTGAACTGCCTTCTGATCATGTTATTAACAGCTGACGTGATTGTCACTGTTTGAACTGCCTTCTAAGTTCTGATCATGGTATTAACAGCTGACGTGATTGTCAATGTTTGAACTGCCTTCTGATCATGTTATTAACAGCTGACGTGATTGTCACTGTTTGAACTGCCTTCTGATCATGATATCAACAGCTGACATGATTGTCACTGTTTGAACTGCCTTGTGATCATGGTATTAACAGCTGACATGATTGTCACTGTTTGAACTGCCTTCTGATCATGATATCAACAGCTGACGTGATTGTCATTGTTTGAAGTGCCTTCTAAGTTCCAATCATGGTATTAACAGCTGACGTGATTGTCACTGTTTGAACTGCCTTCTGATCATGATATCAACAGCTGAGGTGATTGTCATTGTTTGAGCTGTCTTCTGATCATGGTATCAACAGCTGACGTGCTTGTCACTGTTTGAGCTGCCTTCTAAGTTCTAATCATGGTATCAACAGCTGACGTGATTGTCACTGTTTGAGCTGCCTTCTGATCATGGTATCAAGTACATGTATCAAACTTCATAAGCTACATGTTGTTTGGTACCGTAGCATTGTATATACACAATATGAAGCATTGGCACTGTCAAGGTAACTGGATGCCAACTCACCCACACTATACATGTTCTATGTGGCATGATGCCAAGTGCTTTCTTTAATTCTTCACTGTAACTATACTGTACCTGATTCCTCATACTGTAATTTTTGGAATGTACCGATAGGCCTTGGCTTAATATGTTGATTTTCAGGCTGAAAAATGTCCCGGTGGCTTATCTTCTAGGCAGCTTGTACTGTAGCATTTATAGACTGAAATCAGTTACAGACACCATGCCTCAGCTTCGGCCACTCATGCTGATGGCACAGCACTCCAGAGGGCCAGACAAGTCATGTTTTGTTGGTTACTGTCTATGTTCACTCTTCTCAACGGAACTTCTTGGGATGAACCCTAATGTGGCAGAGCCTCTAACATGGTATACATGTACCTTGTCTCTTATTGCAGCAATAACTTTTACCTCAGATTTTACAAAAAGTAAGATTTAATAAACCACCTAATATTCTACATTGTAATTCATAAATCTCATTTTTGCGTAACTGATGCAAAGTTCTAATTAACCTTTTTTGGCCAGTTTCCTCTTTGAAAATGCATCCAAACATACAACAGTAATTTTCTTACAAACTTTCAGTTGGGTTTTGAAGTAGAGGTAATAACGATTTGCATAGATAAAATATTTTTGTGGGATTTTTCAAGATTTTTTCAGGAGCGCCACTTTTAAGGATACTTGGCTGAATTCTTACCAGTTCCCCGACGCTGGCATGTTTGAATGTCGGACAACATTTCGTGACACTGAAATTGTTTACAAAGGTTCAAAAGTCTGTATCATGAATATTATAGAAGCGGTATTTGACCAATGGATATATATGAAGTTTTTCAACAAAGTGGTTTGGCAACACTATGAGGAAAGTCAAGTGAACATTTAAGTGCACAACATTCATGGAATCTACATGTACGAGTGCTTCATCATACAGCATGATGACTTGTGTGGTTGGACATCGTTTGCGCCGCTATGCTAGTGCGGCTAATACATCAACTTTAAATCTTAATTTGCAGGTTTTTGTGTGGTAAAGCTTATAATTCACACAGCCTACATTCCAAAGTTATACCCCGCAGCGAAATGTGTGTACGCTCATACCTGTAATATCTGTGCAGTTTGTTTACCCATTTTTGTCTGAAAACAATACCGAAACAATACCTGAATACTGAATTCCAGAAAGAGAATACTCTTATTAAGTGTTAAAAGCAAATTCTGTAACCTACTCATTTGATTGGCGTAACATGGATGCACAACCCAGGCATGTAAAGTGCATACAGGGTGTATCAAAACAAAGGAAGCCCAAATTCAACCGTAATTTGTAGGAAAACTGCAGATTTTTGAAATTATGCATTATATGTCTCCAAACAAGCACTTGTTTGATGTTGGCTTAATAAGCACATTCAAATGTGCATCCTTTACTGTATAGTGTATGCTAACATGTGAGAGTGCAAATTTCACCTGCTGGTCAACAATGCATTGTTACTCATTCAACCGGGACATTGAGCTCATGATCCAGGTGTCATTGGAAAGGAGACATTCAGGCCTTTGGCCTTTCTGAAGACATGTAAAATGCTTATTAAGAAATATGAGGTTCCTTATAAATTATAGTTGAATTTGGGTTTCCTTTATTTTGAAACACCGTGTAGCACCTTGTCATCTTTGCACTAAACTGCATGTCAGTAACAGTTTGTTTGGCCCTTTCTGTAGGCCTGTGTTGCCAATTACATGGCTATTCATAGAAATCAGACAAGCATTTGACATACTTTCTGTGTGTATTATCAACCATCAGGAAGTCCAAGCTATGGGGATGAACTATGCTGACCGACGGAAGATCCATATAATCCTGTATGATGAGTTAATCTTTTCCATCTTGAAGATTCTGAGTAAATTGGACTTGACCTCCAATAAGGACACAACCGAACTGCAAGATCAGGTAATTACATGTATCGGTATATGTACATGTATATGTGTTCGTGGAATGTCTTCTCTATCAGTAAAAATGTCATTATTTTAGTAAGGAAATGAATATGTGCTTTTCTGTTCTTATACAACCAGCTCAGGTAATGGACATGACTAGTGCCCGAGCCACAGGTGAGGTCATTACCAGTGTTCATTCTCCTGAGCCGGCCTCAAAAGAAAAAACAACCAACAAGCACATAGTTATTCCCGTTCATAAATACTATGTTAGTCAGAGAGTCAAAGGAAATTTTCTTCAAGAAGTTGACTTTTAGTTTCCCAAACATCCTCGTCCAGTTAATAGTATATTCCTTGTGCAATTAGTCCAAAAGAATGTTTTTTAATATGGACTTAGGGCGAGCGTGGCGAGTTCCACATGCTGTGCACTTACAGACTCTTGACCAATGGGCAAACAGACTCTTGACCAATTGGCGCACACACTCTTGACCAATCAGAATGGATTAAACTGTTTCCTATCCAGATTTCAGCACATCTTTTATGCTGCAGGCATTACCAAATCACATCAAGCATAATCAAATGTTAATACACGGTCATGTGATGTGTTTTCACCAATAGGAATAAAAAACTGTCCCAGATATTTTTAAATTCAATTTAAAATTAATGAAAACAGACCTTTTACAATCACAGTTAATCTGTGTACTTGTGACCATGGTAAGCTTTGGAATATTTACAACACACCTACCGGTACATGAATATTCCTACCCACATGTAGTTTTCATTGACTTCGTGCTTATAAATTTACAAATTGATTACATGCACTACAAGTTATTGACACTTCAAACATATGTGGTACGAGTGAATGAATGTGATAGAATATACGAATATGGAACAGCTCAGAGAGGGATGGAGGATGTTATCAACTCAAGATAAAATGTGGACTTGCCTGTTTTACTTGGTTAAGTTGCCTTATTACTTTGAATAGTCCAGATTTTACCAAGCAACATTACCGGTATTCTTCCCATTTCACAATTCAAAGCCACAAATATTCATATAGTTGTATCATTTGTTTCAAAAGTGCACAGAGTTTGCTCTTGTATGATCATCGTAGCACTTATTGTACAAGTAATATTGTTTTAATGTGTCCTAAAAGTAACACCAACAGCTTAATGTCTCTGATTTTTCTTTGGATTGAATTCCATGCTGTTCAGAAACAAAGCATCATTGTAAATCCTCTGTGCTTCTTGCTTCAATCTCTGCTCCTGCTCTCTCACCAAAGCTATTTCCTGTTCAGCCTTCTGAGAGATTTTCTTCATAATCTCTTCAAAGTTTGAGTCTAGTTGCTCGAGAGATTCATGTGTTTCCTTCTTGGCATAGCTCAGAGCTACTTTAGTTTTTTCTGCTTTTGCAAGGAGTTCTGTGATGTCTTGTTTGCATTTCTCCATAGCTTCATCTGGACTAACAAGTGAGTGTCCCTTACAACAGTGATCAAGGATGGAACATTTTGAGCATATCAGTTGCTCACACGTGTTACAGTATATGTTTAAATCTTGCTCACTGTGAACTTTGCATTTTGGGGTAAATTCTCTGAGTTTACTCTTGTAGACTACCTCTCCAGACTTAAACTGTGCCATTGTGAACATTTCATGTGATTTCAGATGGGTCATCGTTTCATGTGCCATATGACATTCTTGACAAAGGAAATTACCACAGTCCATGCATCTAGAAATGGCGGGATTCATCCCATCACAGGATTGACATTTAATCTCTGACCCTTGACCTTGCAGCTGTTCTTGTATTTGAACCTCTTCTAGCAGGGCACTGAGTGTCAGACTAGAACACAGATCTTCAATCTCTTTCACCTGGGTCTTGCATTTACATGTAGGGCACTTTATCACAGTCACATTATCTTGTCTCTGGCTGAGAATTTGAATACACACCAAGCAGAAACTGTGTAAGCAGTCAAGTATTTTGGGATCTTGAAACTGGTTATTGCAGATTCCACAAATGAACTGATCCTTTCTGACAGATTTATTGAGTGATTGAGAGGGAGCATTGGATGCCATGGTCACTGGGAGTAGATCAAACCACAGATCTGTAAAAAATAAACAAGTAGAGAAGGCATAACTGTCAAGTTAAATATAACATAATTCTTGGACAATCGGTGTAAAAATAAGTGACACCTTTGAAAGACTTAGAGCTGATATTTTTTATTCACTCCAAGTAAAACCTCTTTGTCAGGTACAGTAGCATTATGAAGCAAGTTAACAGCAAGAAATCTTTTTCAGTGATACATGTTGATTTCCATTCACAATATATTCAAAATCTCTGTCTTGGTTGAGACTTTCAAGTAAATGCACGTTCGATAAGTAATAATCAGAAGACACATTATTCATACAATGATTTTTTTCATTTCATTTCCTTGTGTCAATCAATAAAATCGTATATCAAATTTAAAGCTAATTTTGTGGTAGTTTCAAATTGCCCTTAATGAGCACAGGCACTCTGTTGTAATCATTGACTTATGAACATCTACCGGTATGTCCTTCAAATTAAAATTTTCATGAAATGTTTCTGAAATTAACACACTTGCCAATATTCCTCAAACATGCGGATTCTCAATTGAGTAAGTAGTGCATGTGTACGTGTAGTTTCACTTGTGGAAAACTTACCTGAGATTTGTCTGCCTCAAAATGCTGACCCCTTTTCAAACCCAGTGCAGTCGAAACACACAAAACTGACTGGCAGAACACTGTAAGAGGAGTGTTCTTGTTCAACAGTACTTACCTGGTACATGCACATATGTGGGCTAGAAAGGCATGTATACAGTACATGTATACAATAGCTGTTTAGAAATCCACTTGTGCACATTATACTTTGCATACTAGTGTGTACATGTACGGTACTGTGTAGCCAAAGGTCACAGTCAAAGGTTTGTTTGCATTTCTTGTATGTGTGCATAGGTGTGTCGTGTGAATTTGAATGTGGGTTTCATTAAAGAGACACTATGTAACTTTCAGTACTCTAAGGCAGTGATACTAATTCAATTCTTCCAAGACCGAATCAACTTCAAAAGCTTATTTAAATTGTGTAGTCTCTTTACGGAACAGTTCTTCAGGGCCTGGAATTCCGTTTAGTGAAAGATATCTGTTGATGGGATGTACATACATGTATAATGTACTTCATGACTAAATTGTGGTTATGAAGTACAGTACATGTACATGTACATCCCAAATTGTGGGTGTTATGAGAGGCAAATAACAAAATGAAAAAAAAACAAGAATGGAAAAAACAAGAAAAGACAAAAAGGGAAAAGTGCATAGAAAATTTCCAGTTTTCATGCAAAAAAGGTCTTTCAATTTACCTCTTTCACTGTTGATGGTTTGTCAGTCTACCATTGTTGATGGATACATAGTGTGGCGGCGACACTCGCTGTCGCCCGCCGGTCGACGAACACCGAAGTACCCACCAACAGCGGGCGGGGCAATCCCACAAAATTATTTAATAAACCTCACATGCACATGAGCGGCTATGTACACACAAGGGGGGATTATGTCACGAACGGAGGACTCTAGT
>NW_019091726.1:79648-90057 GCF_001949145.1 Acanthaster planci | reverse complement strand
CCCGACCACCGAGCTTGCTGGGGGTAAGGGCAACACCCATTATATAAATTAACATCTCCCCAGCGCAAAAATACATCTTGAATATAGTTCGCGGTACCCGCTGCTTCACTTGACTGGGACCGGCCAGCCGACCCCAGCAAGCTCGGTGGTCGAGTGGTTGAGACATCTGCACTAGTAAGCAGGAGGTCGTGGGTTCGATTCCCAGCCAAGTAAGCTTGTGAGGTTTTTCGCAGGCTCTCGGACAATCACTGAGCATACAGTGCTTATTAATATACGTTGGGTAAGGACAAGACCTGTTATATAAATTAACATCTCCCCAACACAAAAAATACATCTTGAAAAATAATGGTTTACCAATTTTTCCAGCAACAAGAAAAGAGCCCCATTAATACAAAGTCCCTTCTGAAGCGTCTGTATAGCATGGCATTACATCCAAGCAGTTTCAAGAGACTTGGTGCTGCGCTGACTTTCAACCATATATACACGGTATTTCGGTAAGTAACAAAGAGCAGAACTGTATTATTTTCATTTCATTATTCATCACGGAGATACAATGGCATGGTCACGCCAAGGTCCTAATAATAAGAAGGTATACATGGTATACATCAGTAATTGTTCCCTGACATGTCAGCCATCAAAAAGGATCAACGTCCAAAAATTTCAAATTTAGCAGGGAAATATTTAAATGTTTGCTTAAAAATACTTAGAATCTAGTCAGACCAGTTGCAAAGGGTTTGTGCACAGTGTCGGGTGATATCTATGTATAGAACTCTTTCCAAATAACAGCATCAATTTCCACTAATTGTACCATAGTGATAAAATGATGAAGGAAATAGTGTAATGAAACAGAAGGGTGTGATTGCAATGCAAATAGTTTCAATATGCTAAAATGAATGTTGTCAGAAAGTGTCAGCGATCTTTAAATTAGGGAAAGAAAATGTGGCAGAAAATGACAAAGAATGTTTGTGACGGTGTTTATGTATTGGGTCAGAGGAACAATATAAGGTCCTTTTAATAGAGGTTTATGCATCCTCAGAGGTCAAAACTTTGGTATCACTGGGATAGACTCTGGTAAACCTTTTGTGCATTCTTTGAAACTAAATTTGAATAACAAAAACAGCCTCTGAGACACTATGGAGATGCTAGCAGTGCATAACCTGCAGACTAAATGTGTTCCTGAAGTGGAATTTGTTTCAAATATTTCTTGAGCCACACCCATGAAATCACAACATAATAATATTGACTTGATCTGAGTCAATGTCATGTGAATCATAATATCAAGTTATTAATTTTTCATTTGTAGTGAGGAAGATTCTTTGATTGATCAGTTTGTCTGTGAAATCCTGGTTACTTTCGTGAACAGCTTGGCGTTGGCTCACCACGATGACAAATCACTTGGTAAGCTTCATACTACATTAAGACCTGTTATGCTTAACAGTGATTTCAAAGTACCTGAAATCTATATGCCAAGTTGGAGATATTACAGCCTAGCTATTGTTCATTGACATTGGGTTTTATGTTCCATCGAGGAGAAATTGTATAAATAAAGGTTCATTGAATGAATAAATCATCATTCTATATCATTTCCTTGTATTTTGGGAATTGAGGTAAATATCTTATTTTCTACAATGTAAATAATAACAGAGGGAAACGTACAAAATCACTTTACATTGATACTTTAATATACTTATTTTGGTATTTTTTAAGGGTGGAGATTGTTGCAAATATTTCAGAGTCAAATCAAATCACAGATTTCGTGAAATTTTTATCATATTTACTTTCAAATGTAGGAACTCAACTGCACGGTGTGGAAGTCTTGAATCATCTTGAAAGAATCATCAGAGTCAAGGCAGATATGCTGAACAAAGAGAGTAAGATCCGACGAATTCCAAGGTAGGAGTCACAAAACTCTCCTTTGCGTATTACAAGGTTAGTTGATTAGTTATGCCCATTACCCCTTCTTGAGTGTAGGCTGCCCACAAGAGTCCTCCAAAGCCCTCATTTTTGTGCTTTCACCTCCATCTGTCTCCATGTGAGACCCATCTTTGTGGTATCTGACCGGAGTTCCCATCACCAGGTGTTTCTCACCTTGGCTCTTTTTCCTCTCTCTTTGGGGATTTCACATCAGGACCTGTCTGGCAGTACTTGATACTGGTTTTCTCAGTGTGTGCCCAATCCAAGCTCTTCTTTTTTTCCCTATTTTCTTTTCTGCTCGCAATTGTTGCGTTCTCTTCCATAAGTCAGTGTTGCTGATCTTTCCTGGCCAGTAGATTTTGAGGATTCATCTCAGGCAACTGTTGATGAATATCTAGACCTTGTTTATGGTTTTTTTTGTCATCCTGCATGTCTCAGCACCGTAAAACAGCACAGACTTCACATTTGAGTGAAAAAGCTTGATTTTTCGTTTGCTGGAATATTTCTTTGGAATTCCAGATGTTTTTGAGCTGGATGAATGCTAATGTTGCTTTCATTTGCCAGTCCTTGCCTTAACATCTGCTTCAGTGCCACCCAACCTGTCCGTGATGCTTCCCAGATAGGTGGAAGACTCAACTTTCTCCAGTGGGTGCCCGTTGAGTGCCACTGGTTCGGTGCTGGTACTGTTAACGTTCAGGATTTTTGTTTTCCCCCTTTGGATGTTAAGACTAACCTGTGAGGAGTTGTCAACCAGTGTTGATATCTCTTCTTACATTTTTTTATGGCTGTGGTACAATAGTGCCAGGTCATCTGCAGAGTCCAGGCCTTCCAGTTGTGTCCATAGTGTCCACTGGATTCCAGTTCTCTACTGTTCTGTAGTCTTTTTCATTATCCAAATGTTACCAATTACATGTATTTTATTTTAGTTGTGTGAATATTAAAAAGTTCTTCTGTCTTTTTAGGGGACAGTCTTGCAATGTTTTACTTATTAAAGTATCTGTTTCTGGATAAAATAATAATCCTTCACATTTCAGTCTTCTTTGATCCTTAACCATTGAACCTCCTGCAAATTTTCATTGTAACTATGTTAATCCTTTCCCATACTGTATCAAATTGTCAATCAAACATTAATTTTTTACATGTAATTGTGTGCAAGCTGACTACAAATGAAAATGTTCTATTTGTTTAGATACATGCAGGCAAGTATTTATTCAAGTACATTCATCCATATAGCCATTGTTGTACATTGTAATGTTTCCCATATATTATGTACCTGCCCACTTCATGCAGATGTCTAAATGTGGCAAAGTTCATCACAGAAAAGTAACCTATGGTACACACATGTACTCTTACACATGAAAATAAAGGTATTGCTGAAAAATCCTACCGATACACGTAGGTTGGTGTCATCTCTTATTCCAGGGGGTTTTTGCAGACATTCATCTGTCTCTAACTATGCTACATGTGAAGAGTTCATGCGCATAAACTGACAAACACCATTCTTTCTGAAAACAAACCATGACGACCATTGTATAGTGTGTGGCGCCCTCTATCTGATCATTAAATCTGTTCTGTTGCAAATGCCGACATGTCCTACGTAAAATGCATTGGAATTCTGTGTTTGATTTAGGAAACCGACATGCACTAGTCTACTTTTTTAGCAAAAGCCAATGACTCCATTCATCAAATCAGCGCACCATAAATTAGTCGGGTGATTCATGATAGCGGCGCCCGTGTTCACGCTCGCTTCGCGCTAGAATGTCTGCATATTTCATCGAAAATTCGGCCATATAATGGAGGACTTTGATGATATGGATGAGGCAGTGGTCATTTCACCAGTTGGGCGTAAAAAGAGGAACAATCCATGGAATTCTACCCGCTCAAAAAAATGCATTTCCTGTGCACATAATGCACATATTGCACGTAATGTGTGCATGGCAGCTTCCCTCTTCAATGAAGATCTGACCTATGCACATAATCAGCTTTACGCGACTCTAGACAAAGTTAAACAGGATACCACCCTGCTTTCTTACATGGATATCAATAAATGTGTGCGGAGGCGATGGAAGGTAGATGATGTTCACAAGAGGAAAGCTACATGTAGGGAAGTTTGACTGTAAACAAGGAGAAAGTGCCATTGTGCAAGGCCTTATTCCTGAGCATTTTCGGTAAGTACATGTATGTTATACATCAGTATCCAGTATAATACCCTTGGGCACAAATCTCATACTAAATGTAACTATATTAAACATTTCAGTAGTATAAATGACTGCAGTCAGTGGCATAGCAAGGTCATTTTTATTGGGGGGTTGAAACATTTTGAAAGGGAACTCGCACATCCATGGCCATGCTGATTTGTTGACTGTTTTTCCTCTGGAAACTTGCCCTGTGTATAATTAAATACTGGGAGGGGAGACTGGTCAAAATCGATGATTGTACACCAGTGGACAATGTTATGATGCTTTTCAGGGCTTCAGTACTTCTGAAAAAAATTGGGGGGACCCTTTCCCTTGCTGAATCTTGCACGTTTGGGTGAGGCCCCCATCAAATATTTCTGAATTATATCTATGGTGGATATTAGACTGCAAATGGAATGATGGCACACATGTTATTGTATTTTTATGATACAACTCAACCTGTCCTTTTTTCTTATTAGTCCTTTCATTTTTCAGGTTTTAAGAAAGATCGGTTGTCAAACATTGCCATTTGTTTTGACATTATGAAGAATCTGGTACTGCCAAAGTCCCCAATCTGACAAACCTTCTATTCGCGGCAGCTCTACCTCTGTTTTTGGTCGGGTTCATCACCGCAGCCGAGGAAATCCACAGGGAAAAGATGACACTCATCTTTACATCTGGCGAGAAAGCCAGAACCGCAAGGACAGTAAAATGGTGGCTTCAGTTTTCTGCCAGCAGATCGGGTCTTTGGGACGATCAAGCAGGAAACAGATTACGGTTCTCCTTCCTGATGATTACGTTGCCATTCTAGCCAAACATGATAATGTACATGTGTATGGTACAGAGTGGAAGTGTCATGATTTCAAGGCAGCAGCAACAGCCCATTGCAAGTCCAAGCGATCCTTCAAGATGTGTGACGCCAAGGTCCTATGCATTGATTCGGATCAAGTCGGCTTCAAGCAGGTGTATGGCAGTGACTTCTGTGAGCATGCTATTCTCAAGATGGGCAGGAAGTGGGGACAATTCAAGCCAGTTGTCACTCCCATGGTCAAATGCGTGAAGCCTGCCAAGAAACATGACGTCCTCAAACTGATTGATGAGATTGGTGCTCCCGACACTGTCCGCGACTTCTATAAATGATGCCTTCGCTGATGTGGGTCAGCATGACATTGGTAAACAGGACCTTGAGGAGAGCAGTGATGAGGACTGAGCAGTCAATGTCAGACTCAGAATGATAGTTTGCTTGCTGAGACTCAAAATGTAATCAGTCATTTTCAGCTTGATGGTCATTGGGTTTTAGTGATGGCCATGTGATGTTTTCATCACTGTAAAAGCACTGAGTACAAGGTTTTATCACATTTTAAGGATTTTAATAATATTCGCCAAGAAGGTCAAAGCTGTATTAATTTGATCTTCTTTAGGTCTAAAGCAACTTGTTTCTCTTGTAGCAAGCAAACTATATGTTCCGTTTTTATACTGCTTGAAACAAACTTTGCCAATCCAGTGAAATATAATCAAACTGATCTATTAGATTCAGTACTGGGATTTGAACAAAGTATTGAATCTTTTCCACTGTCTTTGTAATGTTTCAAATGGGGTATAGACTGATAGTTTTGCTGCTTAATGTTTAACTTTCAAAATACGATTAGTGTGACTAAACTTATGACCCCAATCTAACATTGATGACTTTGTTAAAATTTACAAACAATGATTCCCCTCCTTCGTGTCACGTTCCTCTCCAGCAAGATTGATTCATGATTGTTCCCTTGTGCTTTTCATTCAGTAACAAGGCACCAATTTATCCTCCCTCCACATACCCGCGCACAGCAAAGTACAGCATAACATTTTTGATGACAGTATAGGCCAAACATGTTGTTCTTGTTTGACATGCGTGAATGGATTGCAACAGAGTCTTGACCTGCAAATCCTGAAGTCAGTGATTCCCATCCATTCCTCCTGTCTGTAGAACAACTGAGGTCTGAACAATGCACTAGTCAATACCTGGATTGATTTAATATGAATTTTTTTTATTTAAGTGCCCAGCAAAGTCCTAGCATGGGTAGCGTTTTTGTGCAATGTATGATCGACATCCTTATTTCCGAAGTGTATAATCCAAAAAGGAGGATACAATTTCAATGTTGGCTAGTTGAGAATCTAAGCCAAGACAATCCAGTCGTACACATGATTCATAGGCGAATGCAGAATTTTTTAAGGGGGGGCTAAAGTAAAAATTTCAATAATAAATTTTAAAAAAGAGAAAAGACAAAGAAACCAAATTATTCATATAAAAAATAACTTACTACGGCTATGGCACTCCCCTCCGTTTTCTCCTTTTTTTTTCTTTTCTTTTTTTTTTCTTTTTTTAGCAATTTGTGAGGGGGACTATAGCCCCCCTCAGCCCCCCCATCCACCAATGTGATTGTTGATCCAACTCTGTAGATTGATTTATCTTTAATAACCATCTTAATGCTTGCCATTTTTAACTTGTTTATGCACTTTCAAACCAATTTTGGATTGTAAAAAACTGCTCCCTGGATTTGTCTGGTTTTTTAGGCCAACAAATAGAATAAAAAAACATGTTTTCAATGTTTTGAATAAATATAGATTTTTAAATTTTGTCCTCTGTTCACTTGACGTGTATAGATTCAGAAGCACCCCACTTAGAATTGATAGGTCTGACCCAGAAAGCAACAACAAAAGCCATCTTTTACAAACAATGACCAATTTGAATTTATCTGTTTTTGCATCTGAACTTTTCATGTATTTATCTGGACGTTGCATATACTGTATACTTCCCGTTAAGACATCTGTCCCTAATCAAGCTACGTCTCCCATTACAGGGAGTTTCCTGCAGGTGTTTGTCCTACACTCAGCATGCTTGTTATCTGGTTGCTTCGTCAATGTGGGCGTGCCCAAACAGAATGCAGACATCAGTGCATGATACTTATCTACAAGATTACTCCTCTACTGCCAGGTACTGGAATATGTACCGGAACATGAGAGACGGGACAACTTGTGGCATGTTTTTGTGTAGTATTTTTCAAATCTTTAAATTAGGGACTTAATAGAGACAGTAGCTTTTTTCACTCTGTAAGAATTAATCCCCACATCTCTAGCATTTGTTTGTACACTGCTGTCAAACAGTACTAAAATTGGCACCATACTTGTAGGTGCCCCTACTCATTTTTTCTGATGAAATACACTGTTTCTATGAAAGCTCCTGCAGTATTTATGTTGTTCAGTCAGTCTGTAAGTGCTACCCATTTTTGTTGATAGAGTTCTTTTATATGGGAAAAAATTTGTTGTATAGTCTTTGAAGCATAAGTAAAGTATTTACATCAGTACTGGCAAAAACATTTAAAAAAACAAGTGTAAAACTGAAATAGCCAAATTTCCTTGTTTTAAGAAGATTTCAAATATTTTATTCAGGTCACAATACACCGCAGACATGGATGCAGAACACGCTGAAAGAAAAAGGGCCAGACTATTTTGTATCTAGGTAAAGTCCTGTTACTTCTAGTAGAGATTGTGTCTTGAGAATGTTCACAGTTTCAATGAATTTCTTGTAGTGAGAGTGGCATTTGTTTTACATTTGACAAGAAGTGTTGTCTGAAAAATTGCATTTTGTTTCTTGATTCATGCCAGAGACAAACCATTTATCAAACAAAAGTCCTTTCCTTGATGAGCTCAGGTGTGATGTCTTATAATGTGAGATGAGTTCATGTTTACATGTATTTCCTGTAGTCACTCAGACTGTAGGGATGTGACTTATCACAAGAACATGGTAACCAAGAGTCTGAGAAGCCTCAAATGCTAGTAAGATCAGGCCTACAGTCTAGGCAGAAGGATTGCTGCCTGTTTTTAACATCCCCACATTTCAAGCGTGTATACTTGCAGTCGGGGCATTGTTTCTTTACCTCAGTTCTTGCTTGTGTCCTATTTCAGATTTGAAGGTGGTGGAGTGAAAGCAGCAAGCCGTAGTGGTATCAGCAAATATCCCACCCTGTCTACCATGGGTCAGCCTTTCTCTGTCAAACTTGCTTGTTCTTGGTTTGACCATCTTCTGGCAGCTCTGGACTGTTACACATGGGTCTTTGGAGAGAAACTTCTGTCACCATCAGTTGTATATACAGGTGAGTATTTAACAAGAATGGTTGGGGAGTAGAGCTCATTTCTTGGTTGGAGGGATAATTAGGTAAAGAGAAGCCTCAGTCACCATCAGTTGTATATACAGGTGAGTAATTAACAAGAATGGTTGGGGAGTAGGGCTAATTTCTTGGGTGGAGGGATAATTAGATGAAGGGAAGCTTCTGTCACCATCAGTTGTATATACAGGTGAGTAATTAACAGGAGTGGTTGGGGAGTAGGGCTCATTTCTTGGGTGGAGGGATAATTAGATGAAGGGAAGCTCTGTCACCATAAACTTTATAAACATTTGAATATTTAACAAGTATTGTGGGAGTAGGGCCCATTTCTTGGGTGAAGGGATAATTAGATGAAGAGAGGTTCTGTCACAATCAACCGTATATACAGGTGAGTATTTAACAAAGATGGTTGGGGAGTAGGGCCCACTTCTTGGATGAGGGATAATTAGATGAAGGGAAGTTCTGTCACAATCAACCGTATATACAGGTGAGTATTTAACAAAGATGGTTGGGGAGTGGGGCCCATTTCTTGGTTGAGGGATAATAAGATGAAGAGAAGCTTCTGTCACCACCAGTTGTATGTACATGTACAGGTGCTTATTTAACAATGATTGTTGGGGCGTAGTACCTATTTCTGGGTTAGAGGATTTATACCTTAGCCACTGAAGTGAAATTTCTGTCATCACCAACTGTATACATATGTAAGTATTTAATAGCAATGGTCAGGGTGTAGTGCCCAGTTTTGTGTTTGAGCGATAATACTTCAGTCATTGATCAAGAGAAGCTTCTATCACCATCAAAAGAAAGTATTTAACAAGGATGGTCAGGGAGTAGTGCCCAGTTTTGTGTTTGAGGGATAATACTTCGGTCATTGATCAAGCGAAGCTTCTATCAAGTCAATACCCGGTATTTAACCAGGATGGTTAGGGAGTAATGCCCACTTTTGAAGTCTTCTCATCCATTGAGTTATGTAGTTTAGGTGCTTTTTCAGCCAAAGAGGCTAGCAAAACAATGATCTTTCATTTGGTTTATGTAGCCCCTGAACACTTGTAAGTCCTTAACTGTTTTATCGCCAGTTTCCTTTTCTGTCCTTTAAGCTACAGCAAGAAGACCCTCAGTTCTCTTCCAGTCACTTCAATACTTCTTATCCAGCTTGAGTCTCCTTGACATTACTGGAGCTGCTCGTGGTATTGAGTATGGTGGGTCTAAGACTTCTGCCTTTCACCAAGTCTTTACTCCCAGAGAGTCTGAGGAGTATAACCAAGAGAAGTGCACAGTGATTGTCAGACTGTGGGATTTCTTGACTGTGCTTTTAGAGAACTATGCTAGTGACGCTGTCAAGGTAAGTATTGTTTCGGTATTTACATGTACATCAAAGGCTGCTAAGGTAGAACAAATTTTTGGATCGTGAAATTTCCTCTAGAAAGATTTATGAAAACATTAATTTCAAAATGTGACATGCACCTTGTTGTTGCGAACTAGTAATACATGCTCTTGAGATATATACAAAACGTGATACTATCCACCCAGTTTTATCACCATCATGCTAACATTAATTTGTTAATGACATTTTGGAAAATGTTTTTCATATTCCAGAGAAGATAGTTTGAAATTGCAGTCCTGAAATTGTTAATCGGTCCATGAGAATATTTCTATTGCTTCTTTTATTTGCAGGTTATTCCCAAGTCCATTTGGCAAGATAGCTTGTTTGATCTAGTTGTTACTTGCATTCTCCAACCAACTGTGGTTGGATTCAATATGGCTGACGTGGAAATCATGAACAACTTACCCAAAACGGTAAAATTTACTATCTTGTTTAGTCTCTGCAGAGTTATAGTTGATTTTACGTTTATTTTAAGGTTTAAAAGAATTCTCTTTTTTCCCTCTAGATATGAAAGTGAATTTGCAAAATGCCCATCAAGGATTTGCCTGCTTTAACCACTACCAGCCGGGGACTCCGAAATTGGAGCCTTATGGTTTATATGTGTGGCCGGGGTCTCCGAACTCGGACAAAGGAAACAGGGCCCTGTAACAAAAGACCGTATTCCGAACAAAAGACCTGGCGGCTGGGCATTACCGGCATTTTTCACTCTCAAAAGTGGTGATAATCCAGCGTTATTTCGAAACCGTATACCAGGGTTTGGGGCATTTAGAGCAAGCGGATTACCACCGG